>SAYR01008532.1:14538-116196 GCA_004382745.1 Argopecten irradians irradians | reverse complement strand
CAAACTCCAGTCTTAAAATAAAATGTTGAGTTATGCAGTACTTTGCTTGTAGATATAATTCAGGTAGCTCAATGTAGAGCACGTTTGAAATAAACGAGATCTGGGTTCAAGTCCTGGCCTGAATTTGCATTAAATATTGCATACCCGACATTTTTTATGGGAAATTAGCAATTTCATATACCTGGTACATGTATATATTGGCACTGGGAAATTCTAATGTCATATTCATACGGGGCGCCAAATGGGACAATTGTGATTTTGTACACGAAATCCAATTTTGTGCAGACAAAAATGAGTTTTGTTCAACAAAAATGAGTTCAGACTAACAAAAATTATAACATATTACAAAAATAAGTTTTGTTATACAAACATTTTTTCAGTGGACAAAAGTCATGACGAAATTCAATTTTGTAGACAAATTCAATTTTGTGAATAGAAAATTGAATTCTGTCGTAACAAAATCACTTTCGTCTTACGAAAAAATGTTTCTTTTTTTATTATAATTTCATCTCCGTTTTCTTAAAATTATATTTCAGGGAAAAAATCATTTTTGTTATGACAAATTTCAATTTTGTGGACAGAATTCATTTTCGTCTCGACAGAATTCAATTTCGCCTGAACAGAATTCATTTTCGTCAACCAAGTATTCAAATGACTCCTTGTTTGACCTTAACTTGTTTAAACGCTTACAGTTCGCTCATTCTTTTTTCCTTGAAAGACTATTTTCCATTGAGTATTTATTTCTGTGTGCACGTAATCGGCCTGTACTTGATATTGTATTTACCTCCCTCCCCTTCTACTAGCCCTAATAATTAATATTCCAGAGCATGCGCCTTTGACAAGAAGTCGAGACATATTCTGATGATCAATGTAAGTATATTAAACATCCACAAGAATGATAAAAACACAGGTGTTTGCGGTCTACATCCCGTCTTTCCCTCTAAAAAATAAAGAGACAATTGCCAATCTATGAATCCGATATTAAAGCTATCTATAAACTGAGTTATGATAAAAAATATACACTTTATTTATTTTACATCGATTGAGAACCCAACGTGATCGGGTAGGTGACCCCTGACCCTTTCACGTCCGTGCTGAGGATCGAACCCCGGCCGACTAGGTGAAAGGCGAGCGGCTTAACCACTACACCACCCGATCACCCTGAGTTATGATTCTATATCCAATGAGACGCCGCGTTTAGTTACAAAATCGTGATGAGACAGTTCATTTGCATTTGCATTTATGTAAACAAAATTTTGTGTTCAATTGATTTTGATTTCAAAAAGATAAAGTCCCAATCGGCGCTCCATATAGGTGACTTTCCGCCAAGTATACTATAACCATGATAACCAGTCAGTCGTTGCCGCGGGTGGCTGTCCACTAGGTGCACTGTAACAATAGTGATCAATTTCTACAGCTGATGACTTTCCGCTAAGTAAATTGTAACCATAGTGATCAGTCTCTGCAGCTGGTGACTTTCCGCAAAGTATACTGTAGCCATGGTGATCAGTCTCTACAGCTGGTTGCTGCCCGTCAAGTAGATTGCAACCATAGTGATCAGTCTCTATAGCTGGTGACTTCCCGCCAAGTATACTGTAACCATGGTGATCAGCCTCTACAGCTGGTGACTACTCGCAAAGTATACTGTAACCATGGTGATCAGTCTCTACAGCTGGTGACTACTCGCAAAGCATACTGTAACCATAGTGATCAGTTTCTGCAGCTGGTGACTTTCCGTCAAGCATACTGTAACCATAGTGATCAGTTTCTGCAGCTGGTGACTTTCCGCCAAGTATACTGTAACCATAGTGATCAGATTCTACAGCTGGTGACTACTCGCAAAGTATACTGTAACCATAGTGATCAGTCTCTACAGCTGGTGGCTACTCGCCAAGCATACTGTAACCATGGTGATCAGTCTCTACAGCTGGTGACTTCCCGTCAAGTATACTGTAACCATAGTGATCAGTTTCTACAGCTGGTGACTTCCCGCAAAGTATACTGTTACCATGGTGATCAACCTCTACCGCTAGTTGCTGCCCGTCAAGTATACTGTAACCATAGTTATCAATCTCTACAGCTGGTGACCTCCTGTCAAGTATACTGTAACCATGGTGATCAGCCTCTACCGCTGGTTGCTGCCCGTCATATATATTGTAACCATAGTGATCAGTTTCTGCAGCTGGTGACTTCCCGCCAAGTATACTGTAACCATAGTGATCAGTTTCTACAGCTGGTGACTTGCCGCCAAGTATACTGTAACCATAGCCATCAGTTTCTACAGCTGGTGACTTTCCGCCAAGTAAATTGTAACCATAGTGATCAGTTTCTACAGCTGGTGACTACTCGCCAAGCATACTATAACCATGGTGATCAGTCTCTACAGCTGGTGACTTCTCGCCAAGTATATTGTAACCATAGTGATCAGTTTCTACAGCTGGTGACTTTCCGCTAAGTGAATTGTAACCATAGTGATCAGTCTCTACAGCTGGTGACTTTCCGCAAAGTATACTGTAGCCATGGTGATCAGTCTCTACAGCTGTTTGCTGCCCGTCAAGTAAATTGCAACCATAGTGATCAGTCTCTACAGCTGGTGACTTCCTGCCAAGTATACTGTAACCATGGTGATCAGCCTCTACAGATGGTGACTACTCGCAAAGTATACTGTAACCATGGAGATCAGTCTCTACAGCTGGTGACTACTCGCCAAGCATACTGTAACCATAGTGATCAGTTTCTGCAGCTGGTGACTTTCCGCCAAGTATACTGTAACCATAGTGATCAGTTTCTACAGCTGGTGACTACTCGCAAAGTATACTGTAACCATAGTGATCAGTTTCTACAGCTGGTGACTTCCCGCCAAGTATACTGTAACCATGGTGATCAACCTCTACTGCTGGTTGCTGCCCGTCAAGTATACTGTAACCATAGTTATCAATCTCTACAGCTGGTGACCTCCTGCCAAGTATACTGTAACCATGGTGATTAGCTTCTACCGATGGTTGCTGCCCGTCAAATATATTGTAACCATAGTGATCAGTTTCTGCAGCTGGTGACTTCCCGTCAAGTATACTGTAACCATAGTGATCAGTTTCTACAAATGGTGACTACTCGCAAAGTATACTGTAACCATGGAGATCAGTCTCTACAGCTGGTGACTACTCGCCAAGCATACTGTAACCATAGTGATCAGTTTCTGCAGCTGGTGACTTTCCGCCAAGTATACTGTAACCATAGTGATCAGTTTCTGCCGTAGGTGACTTCCCGCCAAGTATACTGTAACCATGGTGGTCAGTTTCTACAGCTGGTGACTTCCCGCCAAGTATACTGTAACCATAGTGATCAGTTTCTACAGCTGGTGACTTCCCGCCAAGTATACTGTAACCATAGTGATCAGTTTCTACAGCTTATGACTTTCCGCCGAATATACTGTAACCATGGTGATCACTCTCTGCCGCTAGTGACTTCCCGCCAAGTATACTGTAACCATAGTGATCAGTTTCTACATCTGGTGACTTTCCACCAAGTATACTGTAACCAAAGTGATCAGTTTCTACAGCTGGTGACTTCCCGCCAAGTATACTGTAACCATAGTGATTAGTTTCTACAGCTGGTGACTTTACACCAAGTATATTTACATTCCATGTTGCATTTGCCTATATAACACTAGTATACCAAATTGTAGTATATGAGAGTATGTCTGCAATTTACAGTGATGAGGTCTCTGTGTAGGAATACAAACAATGTAAACAAACATGGCCGCCAGTAAACAATAAACAAAGCTAGTAGCCTATCATCACATAGGATTTGTATTCGAAATAATTAAACTTTAAATTAAAAATGTTGGCATTAATGAAATTAAAATGAAAATCAAGACGAAAACATTTAAAATTGCAGTAATTACTATTTGGACGCTTTCCAAATACCAAATTAATTAAAACGTCATAAAAACATCGTCCAACGTCTTAGAACGTCGTCTGCTACTGTGTCCGTAACACTGGAGGAAATTAAAAACTAGCCTAATTTGATTGGAAAACACAAGGAAAAATACAGCATGGGGCTAGAGATGAGAGTTTTTCAAGGTACCTGGTAAGCTTTTTACTGTTTGAAGTAGAATTACACCGTGTAATTTCAAGATAAACTCAGCTTAAACTGATGGAATGTTCAACTTAATTTAAGAACAATCACATCGTTTGAGCTTTACACAGCATAAAAATGTACTCAGCAATAGTGATTCCGGAGTGACTGTAATACATGACGTGCCTTCCGAGAACAGAAATTAAATTGTAGTGTTGTGAATTTGATGATTAAAGGGGGATAATCCTTACTGAGTACACTAGACTCTACATCACTGCGAACGTCTTGAGGGAGGCGCTCGGCATGGTATTATGCCGAAGCTAGGATAGACCGAAGAAAAATGTCGACAGTGCAAATGAGAACCAACTTTATCACAAGAACTCATTGATTAATATCGACAGATATCTGACAGACTGATAGAAACATAAAGAGTTCATAAAAGCGAAACCATGCAGGCACACTCAATATCCTACAAAACTATCATAGAAAAGTCAGATTTAAATAAGATTGCATCTTACCTTTCTAGTGGCACAAAATTCCATTATCCTCCGTCAAAATATGTGGTTTAGATAAATCACTTTGTCTCTCGCGGAATAGAATTCCATCATCAGATAAATCACCTCAGCAGCGTCCTTCCCCAAGCCACATCACTACTATAGAAGGGTATCTACATTGCGCGATAAAGATATAAAATGTTTAAATATTTTAAAAGTGTATGTTATTTTGTAGAATTTTAGGTATTATTGCTAAAATAAAGTTTGATGTGGTATAAAATGCATTTTTGATTATTTTATTTATAATACTATGGGGAACTATATTATATCTGGAAAATATCCGCTGTTCCGTTATTTGTACCTGCTGACGTCAGCGATGTGACGAGCGGCAAATTTAAACGCATTATTAACGACGTTTCTTAAAAAAATAGTTGAATGTAAATATAAGCAATAAACAGTTACCAAATTGTAGTATATAGTCAATATGAATACAATTTGGGTGACAGATAAATAATCATGTCGCCCTAACGGGAGACATTCAATTTATCTGTCACCCAAATTGTATTCATATTGACTATATACTACAATTTGGTAACTGTTTATTGCTTAAATACTGTAACCATAGTGATCAGTTTCTACAGCTGGTGACTTCCCGCCAAGTATACTGTTACCATGGTGATCAGCCTCTACCGCTGGTTGCTGCCCGTCAAATATATTGTAACCATAGTGATCAGTTTCTGCAGCTGGTGACTTCCCGTCAAGTATACTGTAACCATAGTGATCAGTTTCTACAGCTGGTGACTTCCCGCCAAGTATTCTGTAACCATAATGATCAGTTTCTACAGCTGGTGACTTTCCGCCAAGTAAATTGTAACCATGGTGATCAGTCTCTACAGCTGGTGACTACTCGCCAAGCATACTATAACCATGGTGATCAGTCTCTACAGCTAGTGACTTCCCGCCAAGTATACTGTAACCATAGTGATCAGTTTCTACAGCTGGTGACTTTCCGCCAAGTATACTGTAACCATAGTGATCAATTTCTACAGCTAGTAACTTCCCGCCAAGTATACTGTTACCATGGTGATCAGCCTCTACCGCTGGTTGCTGCCGTCAAGTATACTGTAACAATAGTTATCAATCTCTACAGCTGGTGACTTTCCGCCAAGTATACTGTAACCAAGGTGATCAGTTTCTACAGCTGGTCACTTCCCGCCAAGTATACTGTAACCATAGTGATCAGTTTCTACAGCTGGTGACTTCCCGCCGAGTATACTGTAACCAAGATGATCAGTTGCTACAGCTGGTGACTTTCCGCCAAGTATACTGTAACCATGGTGATCAGTTTTTACAGCTGGTGACTTTCCGCCAAGTATACTGTAACCATAGTGATCAGTTTCTACAGCTGGTGACTTCCCGCCAAGTATACTGTAACCATAGCGATCAATCTCTACAGCTGGTGATTTTCCGCCAAGTATACTGTAATCATGGTGATCAGTCTCTGCAGCTGGTGACTACTCGGCAAACATACTTTAACAATGGTTATCAGTCTCTACAGCTGGTGACTTCCCGCCAAGTATACTGTAACCATAGTGATCAGTTTCTACAGCTGGTGACTTCCCGCCAAGTATACTGTAACCATAGTGATCAGTTTCTACAGCTTTTGACTTTCACCAAGCATACTGTAACCATAGTGATCAGTTTCTACAGCTTGTGACTTCCCGCCAAGTATACTGTAACCATAGTGATCAGTTTCTACAGCTGGTGACATTCCGCCAAGTATACTTTAACCATAGTGATCAGTTTCTACAGCTGGTGACTTTCCGCCAAGTATACTGTAACCAAGGTGATCAGTTTCTACAGCTGGTCACTTCCCGCCAAGTATACTGTAACCATAGTGATCAGTTTCTACAGCTGGTGACTTCCCGCCAAGTATACTGTAACCATGGTGATCAGTTTCTACAGCTGGTGACTTCCCGCCAAGTATACTGTAACCATAGTGATCAGTTTCTACAGCTGGTGACTTCCCGCCAAGTATACTGTAACCATAGTGATCAGTTTCTACAGCTGGTGACTTCCCGCCAAGTATACTGTAACCATAGTGATCAGTTTCTACAGCTGGTGACTTCCCGCCAAGTATACTGTAACCATAGTGATCAGTTTCTACAGCTGGTGACTTCCCGCCAAGTATACTGTAACCATAGTGATCAGTTTCTACAGCTGGTGACTTCCCGCCAAGTATACTGTAACCATAGTGATCAGTTTCTACAGCTGGTGACTTCCCGCCAAGTATACTGTAACCATAGTGATCAGTTTCTACAGCTGGTGACTTCCCGCCAAGTATACTGTAACCATAGTGATCAGTTTCTACAGCTGGTGACTTCCCGCCAAGTATACTGTAACCATAGTGATCAGTTTCTACAGCTGGTGACTTCCCGCCAAGTATACTGTAACCATAGTGATCAGTTTCTACAGCTGGTGACTTCCCGCCAAGTATACTGTAACCATAGTGATCAGTTTCTACAGCTGGTGACTTCCCGCCAAGTATACTGTAACCATAGTGATCAGTTTCTACAGCTGGTGACTTCCCGCCAAGTATACTGTAACCATAGTGATCAGTTTCTACAGCTGGTGACTTCCCGCCAAGTATACTGTAACCATAGTGATCAGTTTCTACAGCTGGTGACTTTCCGCCAAGTATACTGTAACCATAGTGATCAGTTTCTACAGCTGGTGACTTCCCGCCAAGTATACTGTAACCATAGTGATCAGTTTCTACAGCTGGTGACTTCCCGCCAAGTATACTGTAACCATAGTGATCAGTTTCTACAGCTGGTGACTTCCCGCCAAGTATACTGTAAAACCATAGTTATCAATCTCTACAGCTGGTGACCTCCTGCCAAGTATACTGTAACCATGGTGATTAGCCTCTACCGCTGGTTGCTGCAAGTCAAATATATTGTAACCATAGTGATCAGTTTCTGCAGCTGGTGACTTCCCGTCAAGTATACTGTAACCATAGTGATCAGTTTCTACAGCTGGTGACTTCCCGCCAAGTATACTGTAACCATAGTGATCAGTTTTTACAGCTGGTGACTTTCCGCCAAGTATACTGTAACCATACTGATCATTTTCTACAGCTTGTAACTTCACGCCAAGTATACTGTTACCATGGTGATCAGTCTCTACAGCTGGTGACTTTCCGCCGAGTATAATGTAACCATAGTGATCATTTTCTACAGCTAGTAACTTCCCGCCAAGTATACTGTTACCATGGTGATCAGCCTCTACCGCTGGTTGCTGCCCGTCAAGTATACTGTAACCATAGTTATCAATCTCTACAGCTGGTGACATTCCGCCAAGTATACTGTAACCATGGTGATCAGTCTCTGTCGCTGGTGACTACCTGCCAAGTATACTGTAACCATAGTGATCACTCTCTGCCGCTGTCGACTTCCCGCCAAGTATACTGTAACCATAGTGGTCAGTTTCTACAGCTGGTGACTACTCGCAAAGTATACTGTAACCATGGAAATCAGTCTCTACAGCTGGTGACTACTCGCCAAGCATACTGTAACCATAGTGATCAGTTTCTGCAGCTGGTGACTTTCCGCGAAGTATACTGTTACCATAGTGAACAGTTTCTACAGCTGGTGACTACTCGCAAAGTATACTGTAACCATAGTGATCAGTTTTTACAGCTGGTGACTTTCTGCCAAGTATATTGTAACCATACTGATCATTTTCTACAGCTGGTAACTTCACGCCAAGTATACTGTTACCATGGTGATCAGTCTCTACAGCTGGTGACTTTCCGCCGAGTATACTGTAACCATAGTGATCATTTTCTACAGCTAGTAACTTCCCGCCAAGTATACTGCTACCATGGTGATCACCCTCTACCGCTGGTTGCTGCCCGTCAAGTATACTGTAACCATAGTTATCAATCTCTACAGCTGGTGACTTTCCGCCAAGTATACTGTAACCATGGTGATCAGTCTCTGTCGCTGGTGACTACCTGCCAAGTATACTGTAACCATAGTGATCAGTTTCTGACGTTGGTGACTTCCCGCCAAGTATACTGTAACCATGGTGGTCAGTTTCTACAGCTGGTGACTTCCCGTCAAGTATACTGTAACCATAGTGATCAGTTTCTACAGCTTATGACTTTCCGCCAAGTAAATTGTAACCATGGTGATCAGTTTCTACAGCTGGTGACTTTCCGCCGAGTATACTGTAACCATGGTGATCACTCTCTGCCGCTGGTGACTTCCCGCCAAGTATACTGTAACCATAGTGATCAGTTTCTACAGCTGGTGACTTTACACCAAGTATACTGTAACCAGAGTGATCATTTTCTACAGCTGGTGACTTCCTGCCAAGTATACTGTTACCATGGTGATCAGCCTCTACCGCTGGTTGCTGCCCGTCAAATATATTGTAACCATAGTGATCAGTTTCTGCAGCTGGTGACTTTCCGTCAAGTATACTGTAACCATAGTGATCAGTTTCTACAGCTGGTGACTCCCCGCCAAGTATCATGTAACCATAATGATCAGTTTCTACAGCTGGTGACTTTCCGCCAAGTAAATTGTAACCACGGTGATCAGTCTCTACAGCTAGTGACTTCCCGCCAAGTATACTGTAACCATAGTGATCAGTTTCTACAGCTGGTGACTTTCCGCCAAGTATACTGTAACCATAGTGATCATTTTCTACAGCTAGTAACTTCCCGCCAAGTATACTGTTACCATGGTGATCAGCCTCTACCGCTGGTTGCTGCCCGTCAAGTATACTGTAACAATAGTTATCAATCTCTACAGCTGGTGACTTTCCGCCAAGTTACTGTAACCATGGTGATCAGTCTCTGTCGCTGGTGACTACCTGCCAAGTATACTGTAACCATAGTGATTAGTTTCTGCCGCTGGTGACTTCCCGCCAAGTATACTGTAACCATAGTGATCAGTTGCTACAGCTGGTGACTTTCCGCCAAGTATACTTTATCCATGGTGATCAGTCTCTGCCGCTGTTGACTACTCCCCAAGTATACTGTAACCATGGTGATCAGTCTCTACAGCTGGTGATTACTCGCCAAGTATACTATAACCATGGTGATCAGTCTATGCCGCTGGTGACTACTCGCCAAGTATACTATAATCATGGTGATCAGTCTCTAACGCTGGTTGCTACCCGTCAAGTATATCGTAACCATAGTTATCAATCTCTACAGCTGGTGACTTTCCGCCAAGTATACTGTAACCTTAGTGATCAGTTTCTGCCGTTGATGACTTCCCGCCAAGTATACTGTAACCATGGTGATCAGTTTCTACAGCTGGTGACTTCCCGCCAAGTATACTGTAACCACAGTGATCAGTTTCTACAGCTGGTGACTTCCCGCCAAGTAAACTGTAACCATAGTGATCAATTTCTACAGCTGGTGACTTTCTGCCAAGTAAATTGTAACCATGGTGATCAGTTTCTACAGCTGGTGACTTTCCGCCAAGTATACTGTAACCATAGTGATCAGTTTCTACAGCTGGTGACTTCCCGCCAAGTATACTGTAACCATAGTGATCAGTTTCTACAGCTGGTGACTTCCCGCCAAGTATACTGTTACCATGGTGATCAGCCTCTATCGCTGGTTGCTGCCCGTCAAGTATACTCTAACCATAGTGATCTGTTTCTACAGCTGGTGACTTTCCACCAAGTATACTGTAACCATAGTGATCAGCTTCTACAGCTGGTGACTTTCCACCAAGTATACTGTAACCATAGTGATCAGTTTCTAGAGCTTGTGACTTTCCACCAAGTATACTGTAACCATAGTGATCAGTCTCTACAGCTGGTGACTTCCTTCTAAGTATACTGTAACCATGGTGATCAGTTTCTACAGCTGGTGACTTCCCGCCAAGTATACTGTAACCATAGTGATCAGTTTCTACAGCTGGTGACTTCCCGCCAAGTATACTGTAACCATAGTGATCAGTTTCTACAGCTGGTGACTTCCCGCCAAGTATACTGTAACCATAGTGATCAGTTTCTACAGCTGGTGACTTCCCGCCAAGTATACTGTAACCATAGTGATCAGTTTCTACAGCTGGTGACTTCCCGCCAAGTATACTGTAACCATAGTGATCAGTTTCTACAGCTGGTGACTTCCCGCCAAGTATACTGTAACCATAGTGATCAGTTTCTACAGCTGGTGACTTCCCGCCAAGTATACTGTAACCATAGTGATCAGTTTCTACAGCTGGTGACTTCCCGCCAAGTATACTGTAACCATAGTGATCAGTTTCTACAGCTGGTGACTTCCCGCCAAGTATACTGTAACCATAGTGATCAGTTTCTACAGCTGGTGACTTCCCGCCAAGTATACTGTAACCATAGTGATCAGTTTCTACAGCTGGTGACTTCCCGCCAAGTATACTGTAACCATAGTGATCAGTTTCTACAGCTGGTGACTTCCCGCCAAGTATACTGTAACCATAGTGATCAGTTTCTACAGCTGGTGACTTCCCGCCAAGTATACTGTAACCATAGTGATCAGTTTCTACAGCTGGTGACTTCCCGCCAAGTATACTGTAACCATAGTGATCAGTTTCTACAGCTGGTGACTTCCCGCCAAGTATACTGTAACCATAGTGATCAGTTTCTACAGCTGGTGACTTCCCGCCAAGTAAATTGTAACCATAGTGATCAGTCTCTACAGCTGGTAACTTCCCGCCAAGTATACTATAACCTTGATAACCAGTCAGTCGTTGCCGCGGGTGGCTATCCACTAAGTGCACTGTAACAATAGTGATCAGTTTCTACAGCTGGTGACTTCCCGCCAAGTATACTGTAACCATAGTGATTAGTTTCTGCAGCTGGTAACTTCCCGTCAAGTATACTGTGACCATAGTGACCAGTTTCTACAGCTGGTGACTTCCCGGCAAGTATACTGTAACCATAGTGATCAGTCTCTGCCGCTGGTGACTTCCCGCCAAGTATACTGTAACCATAGTGATCAGTTTCAACAGCTGGTGACTTCCCGCCAAGTATACTGTAACCATAGTGATCAGTTTCTACAGCTGGTGACTTCCCGCCAAGTATACCGTAACCATAGGTATTAATTTCTACAGCTGGTAACTTCCCGCCAAGTATACTGTAACCATAGTGATCAGTTTCTTCAGCTGGTGACTTCCCGAAAGTATACTGTAACCATAGTGATCAGTTTCTACAGCTTTTGACTTCCCGCCAAGTATACTGTAACCATAGTGATCAGTTTCTACAGCTGGTGACTTCCCGCCAAGTATACTGTAACCATAGTGATCAGTTTCTACAGCTGGTGACTTCCCGCCAAGTATACTGTAACCATAGTGATCAGTTTCTACAGCTGGTGAGTTTCCGCCAAGTATACTGTAACCATGGTGATCAGTTTCTACAGCTGGTGACTTCCCGCCAAGTAAATTGTAACCATAGTGATCAGTCTCTACAGCTGGTAACTTCCCGCCAAGTATATCATAACCATGATAACCAGTCAGTCGTTGCCGCGGGTGGCTATCCACTCAGTGCACTGTAACAATAGTGATCAGTTTCTACAGCTGGTGACTTCCCGCTAAGTATACTGTAACCATACAAAAAATTAGCGCTCTAGTTCACAACAAGATTTACCGAAAAAATAGCCCTAACACGGAACTTGATAAATCGTGTCAAATTTGGCGGGCAAAATCTCGGCCATTATGGGAGGTTCCCACTTCATAAAAACGCCATATTGTCAGGCATTTTCCAGACTTTTTGCGATTGAAAAATCAAAGCGATATATAAAAACCACTTTGTACCGGAAGTGGCCAAAGTTGAACGCAAAAAATGTTCAAATCTTACCGTGTCAAACTTTTGGCGGGTAAAAACTTAGGTTAATTTACAGTTATGTGCATCTATAAAACCACCATTATGTAGTACATGCACGTGTGTACGGTTGTGCAAAAAATCGTATCAATATTTCAAAACAACATGGATAAATCGTCTGAAATTAGACGGTCAAAGTTGTGTTGTAAATTAAATCGTTTTAAACTTTCGCGGGCATTTACTTTGCCATTTTGAATACTTCGCACCTGAAAATCCGCCATTTTGTAGATCATATTACGGACAATAAATGTACAAAAAATCATAACCATAACTTTAAACCGCTTTGTACCGGAAGTCGGAAACCTTTTTAAGCGGCAAAACCGACTTATTAAGATTCTGTCATATTTGGCGGGAAAATACTCAGCCATTTTGAAAGATATGCCCCTGAAAATTGGCAGTGTTGTAGACTTTTATGCCGACTACAAATATGCAAAACATCAGAGTGATATATCAAAACCCCTTTAAACAGGAAGCCGGCAAAGTGATGTGCAGAGACGCGTCTCATACGTGACGAACTTTACGGAGCCATATTTTGGCCATTTTTAAAGTTATGCAACGCGGACTTTGTGGAATTGTCATCATTTTTTACCATCTATCGTTGTACAAAAAATTAGCGCTCTAGCTCACAAAAGCATTTTTCACAAAAATCTTTGTCGGTCAAAATATCGGCCATTTTTGAAATTTTCGCAAATGTGACTAGGATTCGTGGTGCAGCTTGCAATTGTCTATCTTTGTACAAAAAATTAGCGCTCTAGCTCACAACAAGATTTACCGAAAAAATAGCCCTAACACGGAACTTGATAAATCGTGTCAAATTTGGCGGGCAAAATCTCGGCCATTATGGGAGGTTCCCACTTCATAAAAACGCCATATTGTCAGGCATTTTCCAGACTTTTTGCGATTGAAAAATCAAAGCGATATATAAAAACCACTTTGTACCGGAAGTGGCCAAAGTTGAACGCAAAAAATGTTCAAATCTTACCGTGTCAAACTTTTGGCGGGTAAAAACTTAGGTTAATTTACAGTTATGTGCATCTATATAAGTGTTAAAATTAAGGATGATTATAAACACTATTTTATTGAATGTCGATGTGTAGATGCTTTGTGCATATATTTTCAGAAAAAAATATCATTACAATGTACAATTAAGGAAAATGATGTTCATTGTTATAGGCTATAAGATTGCTGATCAGAATTACAGCGAATTTAATGTTCTTTTGTCCTTAACTGGCTATACAATATACAAACATTATCATATTTCTAACAGAAGAGTTGACAATTGTTCTATTGTTTTCCCTATTCAAACTATATCTCGATAGAAAGTTACTGTTACAATGATACAGAGATATGAAATTATTAAAGAATATGTCAATGTACTTAAATGAAATACAAAATAATTAAGAAGATGATTAAAAGAACAAATGAATAAAACATTGTGCAATGATGATAAACCTTGGGGCTTGGAGTGCTGTGCGCTTAAAATGTAATTATAACAGTTCAATGTATAGATTTTAAATGTAAAAGATGGTGGTCGAGATAAGATCGTAGTTGTTGATAAGAGATAGTTGTAAAGGCGAGAAGGTGGTTGAGGTGAAACGGTAGATGAGACGAGATAGTGGTAAACGTGAGATATCGGTTGAGACGAGATGAGGGTAGAAGTGAGAGGCTGTTGAGACGAGATGGTTCATGGTAGAAGTGAGATGGCGGTAGAAGTGAGATAGCGGTTGAGACGAGATGGTGGTAGAAGTGATATGGCGGTAGAAGTGAGATAGCGGTTGAGTCGAGATGGTGGAGTGATATATGGCGGCTGAGACGGGATGACTAAAATGAAATGATGAGATGATGGTTGATACATATACGAGATGTTAGTTGGAATGAGAGGAGAGAGATATGTAGAGAGCATGCTGGGATGTATGTATCAGAATTGCACTGAAAATGAATGTGTAAAATCCAGGATTCCAACGGAAAATATGATACTTGTTTTATATACGCCTGAGACTATATGAATGAGATTAGATGCAGGTGTCATGAGCCAATATCTGAGCACAAAAAAAAATATTTATTATAACGTCATTGTACCAAAATTGAAAATTGATACCAATACACGACAATTTTTCTTATATGACATTTCTTGCTAAGTGTGTTTCAGTTTTTTTCTGCTTTGTTTTCAAAAAGAGCATACACACTTTATTTTGATGCTTTGTTTTTCTTATTACAGTGCCTATTTTTATTGTTAGAACGATTTATATCATGTCTCGAAATTTCTAGTTTTGTCACATGATGTGTACCCAAATTGATACCCAGCAAGAAAAACGTATAAAATTAAGAAAAATCAATTTATATAGATGTTTGTGATTTTACTTTATAAAGGGGACGTAGTTGCGTTAATTATAACGAATTATACTGAATGCAGTTAAACATTTTACTGTAACAATTTTACAAGTGTTTTCACAACAGTACCTGTGCTGCTTTGGTACCACGTAACACCACGTAATGACTTGTGTGATATTTCAATGATTTAAATTAAGATTTATATGGCATTTACCTCAGCTTATATAGTTCCAATGTGATGTATATGTCAAAAGACCACTATCAATTATTTTTAATCATTGTAAGAAATTTCAATGTGAAAAAACTACAAACATAATTATGAATAAATCAAGTTACAAAATACTTGCATCTAGTAACAGTTTTAGTCATAATTATGATGGAGAAATAACGCTATACAAAGAGCAATTTGAACGTGACTAAATAAAAAAAGTAATGTGTGGCAACTATATTTTATCTATTTCTGTTAAGTGTTTATATCTTAAATTTCATTATTAAAGAAAATATTTTCTTTGAGGAGGCCTTACGCTTTGACAAAAACCACTAGGGCCTATTATAGTACAAATAGTAATTGTTGCACGGCCACATTTCTAGAGATTAACACGTTGCAGGCAGAGTTATCAATTTCAAAGTTATCTTTCAGAGAAAATAACAGAAATAGTTTCATAAAACGAAGCGTAATTATCAATAAATGATGCATCTTTGGTATTACCACTGAGTAATGAAGTAAACTTTATCAACACAAATGTTTAAGGTATTTTTTCAATAAGGGTATCAATTTGGGTACAATGACGTTATATAAATAAAGGGAGCGATGGTGGTGAGTCAATATCTGCGCCTCCGATTTCCAGAGACTAAACATCACAGAATTAATACCTAGAGCTGTTCTGTTTCAAGCAAGTCATGCAAATCTAACAACGTTTTTCTCATTTTTCGTTACAAGAACATCGAAGGACCACTTTGTGGGAATACAATTGAATTTTATTTGCTACACTAAATAAAAGGAGCCATAGTAGAAGTTGGTGTTCTATGTAACAATTGGATTTTATGTAGGAAAATCCCCTACCACGATAACCACTTAATTAATTAAACATTGTTAATAATATTCTCTTTTGTCACAAATAAGATAATTGATGTGAAGCATATGCATTCAGAAACAAAATATTTCAATTACTTTTTTAATTTTGAAAACGGTTGTCTTTAGGACGAAATGAACCGATATGTGCTATGCGTCTTTGTGTAAATCGCATAAAGTAAATACCAGTCTGTTGAGGATAGAGATGCTGGTTTGTTTGTTTACTACATAGCATTTTAGTCACAATGTTGTCATACCTTAACGCTGACATGATGCATATTGATATGCATTGTGGTGCAATCATTCTATCAATCTATAACAATGGTATTACACATTTCAACGTATGTCGAGTTCCTTGTTTATTTTTACTGTAATATTAGCTTGAGATTCAAATCTCTGTTATTGTCTTCAGTTTCTGTCAGCATCTTATGTATGCTCAAGGTTTAAGCTTTACTTTAAAAAAGACTGTATGCTGACACCTTTAACTAGACAAAGCAACTAATGTAGGAAATGGGCTAGGAGGGTCCAATATGCAACAAATTTGAAAATGGAATTTAAGTTCAAAAATTGTATTTTAATCAGCATTTTTTTTGTATTTTGCTTGACGCAGCAAACATGTTTCCAAACATCATATTATTATTCCTAATTAGTGTTTTGACCCTAAAGGCCCACTACCTTCTTTTGCAAAACAAAGGTTTCTTAAAAACATTAAATAGCAGAATATATACCGATGTTCTAAGATGAGGTTATAACACCAAACGTATGCAAGATTTCCTGCGTAATATATGATAACAGAGGAGAGTCATTCCGCTCTTGCCGTCTGACACAGTAATAGTCAACTACCGCGCGGTATTTAAAACGACGGCGGGAAACATAAGATGATCCCCGTTATTGAAATTAAAATTTCATTTATTTTAATCAAATTATTCAGAAGGTGATGATACGAGTAGTATTAACTTTTGCGACTCTAAAAAAATATCGATCGCATTTTACTTTCCTATTTTAAAAATTAACAGCCGTTTTGGAAAGGCAGTGGGCCTTTAACAATCATTAAAAAACAATAAAATATAAACATATGCAAAAGCAAATTATTGTTATACGGTATAACTTGTCTAAACCGGATGTGATCGGGACCAGTCCATTTGTTCGTATTATACAGGTGTCCGGTTTATAGAGGATAGAACCTTATCACAATATGTTCACATGGAAATCATCAGAGGATTTTTTTTATTACAGCACAAACATTTAATCTCACATATGTATATGGTAGAACACAGAATTCCATCCTACGTTTTCTTGGTTTATGAGGTGTACATGTACGATCCATTTCTCTTGGTGTGCTACATTCAAATGAACTCTCAGAAGTTATGTGTTTGTTCTATTGTTAGACTTGACCGTGAAAAGTATTCACAAATACAATGTACATGTAACAAAACCGTCGAATGAAAAGTTGTCACTATCTAGCCCTTAGTATACCGGTACAGGTAAATACTCTTAGGCGCCTCATGATCAGTCCAATGTTGTGAAAACATTGTTGCCGGTTTGCCCAAGTTAATTTTACAAAGAAAGGTATAGTAACATTACCTAGACAGTTCTGGTTTTCATAGTAGACAGGTTCCGGTTTATGCAGGTTTTGGGTACTATAGTTTATTATGAAATTTGCCGGGACCAAACAAATTAATCGGTATAGACAAGTTTCCGGTTTATACAGGGTTCGATTTAGTCTAGTTATACTGTACCATCATTACGATTAAAAAAACATCACCGGGTCCACTCACTGGGCATATCATTGGTATTGAAACCGAAACCGATGACACTAGAGTTTCAAGGTGTTTTATAATTTTCCTAAATAGAACATTGACTATTGATGATTTAGAAAGTAGAAAAACTTCATTTAATGATGGCTGAAAATCTTGTGTGACTTCACAGTTGCTAACATAATCCATTTTCATGTTGGAAATTTTGTAGACTAGTAGTGTCTCAAAATTAATTATTACAGCACAACACCTACTGATGGCGTAACAAATGTAACATAAGCTAAACCAATAAAACCAAACCGTTTGTGTCTTTGAAAATGAGCACATTCATTGTTTAATATCTGTGTATAACATAAGCAAAATGTCAGATGGTTACTACAGTGTCACATATTTCTTTCACTGGTTCTTAAAGATAACCTTTATCATTGTGCGTGCTTTCTCCCATCACTGTTATATCCCTTGAAGTGACTCGACATGTCTGGTTGCTGGTACAAGCAGTCCGAATCAAAGTAATCGAGTTATCAGTATCCAATTCGAAAGTCAGGGCGTTGTCTTTGATGTCGATGAGTTGATGTGACAGTACATTATCCATTTACCGCTGTTGTATTAGCTTGTCATAGAGTTCATATCACGAACAACGGGTTCAGGGATGTCGTAGCTCTTTCAGATTCTAACTAGTGATTCACATAATGGCATAATGGAAATTACACTAGATCCACATTCTTCGAATAGTGGAATTGGTTCTCCTTGGCACATAGCTCCATAATTTCGAATGAAGTACCATTCATCAACCTTGTGGACCCTCATGCGACCATATATGGCAGATATGGTTTCCTCGAGGTAATTTATGAGGTCTTAAATGTTTAATATTTTATTCTTCGCGAAGCCTGGAAAGCACTTGCAGCGAAGAATTGAATTTTCTGGAGTCTTCAATGATCTTGCTTTACCTACTCCATTAAAAGTGCTGGTCGTGTCACATCTGGTGTGAGTGTGGAGACACAAACACCGCTGTGCAGTGTTTCTGTGTGCAACCTTCTGCATGCTGTGATCATCACACTTTGCTTATTTCCTGTGCCGATGTCAAAGAGAATGACATCGTCAGCTCGTATTGCAGCATGGTGACTGGTTAGAAGCTGTTTCTTGTGAACGATGAGAACACGACTAAGTTCAGTAGTCTCTTTTGTAATATCTGAATTTGTACAACTAATGACAGGAAACTCCATGAGAGGTATTGTTATCCTGATCTACGAAGGAACTGCTTACCGGTATAACTCTGGAGATGAAAAGTCGAAGTGGAAGAATTAAATGAAACTCTGCGTTCAAACCAAGAGGAGGCAGATTCCGGCATAGTTATACGCTGAATGTATGGGAGAGACAAGGGTATCAGTAATGCATCCGGATCTAAAGGCCGAACAGTTCTGCTGCATATGCACTGGCGTTGAAAGTTATAGTCATTTTCTTTGATATCAGCACAGGAAATACGCAAAGACAGATTAATTTCGCAGAATTCGCAAAAGGCTACACTCAGAATCAATGCACAGCACTTATGTGTCTCCACGTATACATCAGATGTGATACAACCAGCTCCAGAAACGGGAAAAGTAATACCGTTGAAGACTCTACAGAATGAAGTTCTCTAAAGTACTATTCAGTCTTGGCAAAGAGTGAACCATTACTGCAGACTTCGTTTATGACATCAATATTGACCTCTGCCAATTTTAGTCTCCTATATTGATAAAGGAGAACCAACGCAACCCTTCGAAGAATGTAGATCTGATGTCTTCTTCCATCATGCCGAGGAAGTCTGGAACCACATTTACGATATGTGTATCACTAGGTTGGAAATTGGAAGAGCTCCCACATCCCTGAACCCGATGTTCCTGATTTGAACTCTCGCCATGGAAGGAAAATGAAAGATGACAAGCTGAACTATGGTGGTAAACTACGGCTGGTCTGCCACATCAGCTCATCGACATCAAAGACGACACTGGCTTCCGACTAATTGGATTTTGATTACCAGATTATATCCAGACAAGCAAGAAAGCACGCACTAAGATTATGAGAACCAGTGAAAGACAATTGCGACACTGTAGTAACCATCTGACATATCCTTATGTTAAATATACACAGGAAATAAACAACTGATGTTATGTTTTTATTATTTGTACCATTCGGTTGAAAAATGTCAAAGTTATGACTATTTTTCACTTTTTAGTGAAATTTGAGATGGCGGCCATCCTGATGACATCATCCCCGGAAGTGCATTCATACTTATGTTATGTTAACATTTTGATTTTAGATCAGTGGATCATAAGGGTTCAGAAAAAATATTGTTCTGAAGGTTGGGGTGCATGTGGGACCCTCCTAGCCCATGGTCTAAAGGTCAAAAAGTCAAATTCACATTTTCATTTTTTAATCCTAATTCATAAAATATTAGAATTGCAAAACAAGGGTTTCTGAAGTTCAGTTGAAAAAAATGATGAAAAATTCAAAAAGTAAGTGACAAAGTTAAGTATTTGGTCCATTTTAGCATTAAACTAAGCATACTCTGTTTTCTCATGTTTGAAGCAGGTTTAAAAATTGTTTGTGCTTGTTCTATGAGCTGATTTCAAGCAACACCTTAACAAAAGGTAGGATGTTAGAATTTTGCCTGCTACCCCCAACTGCGTGATCGTAAAAGGCGACTTGATTTGGAATTTTAATTTTGTGTGGTTACTTAGATGAAAACGCTTTTAATTTTGCACCCACTCTAACGCTTCAGAGTAACGTTTAGAGCTTTATTTGGATTTTGTCATGATCTGCTTAAGATGATTGCATCAAAGGGCAACATGGGTGATGGAGATGAGTTAGGTCATATTCAATGAAAGGTCACGTCTGACAACTATGTATTGTATGGGTTTTCAAGTTTAAAGCAAGCGTTTAAGTAATAAAAGTTTGTTTTATGAGAGAAAAACCCACATAGCATGCATGGTGTTAGAATTGTGCCAGCTGCCCATTTGCATGATAGTAAAAAGCGACTTATAAATATGAAACTTTTATCTAATGGTTTTAGCAAACAATATTATGTAATTACATCCAGCGTTCACCATAAGAGAGTGTTATCTTAAAAACAACTGGATTTTAGTAACAGGAAAGTGTTCATGAGAAAGACACCTTCTCTATGTGATGTTGGAGACAGACATAATAGATTTTATCTAGATAGCCACTAGAATTGAGATCCCAGATTTAGTCGCCTTTTCTGATCATTTAATGAGACAACATACCTAATTCTATCACTATACTTGCAATGTAGGTGTTGCTTTTGATTTTCTCCTAACAGAAACTTAAACTGGTTAAACACTTGCTTTAAATATGGCAAATCTAAATGATACTTAGTTGACCAGGTGATACCATTCATTGAATGTGACCTAATTGATTCACGTGACCCAAAAGCTGTGACCCTAGGATGTAGTTATCTCAAATAGATTGTGACAAAATTCAAATCATGTGCTGAACATTACTCTAAAAGCGTCTAAATGGTTGCAAAATTTAAGTTTTTTCATCTAAGTAACCACAAAATTACGATTCCAAATTTAGTCGCATTTGACGATCATGCAATGGGGCAGCAGGCACAATTCTAACATCCTACCTTTAATGACGGCTCAATGTGACCTGGCCAATGTGACCCTTGGATGTGAAAATCTTAAGCAGGTCATGTCAAGATCCACATGCAGTACTAAACACCAATTTCAAGCTATCAAATCGTTGACAAATCTTAATTTTCAGCATAAATATCAAAATTTTAAATGCTAAAATGGAACAAATACTAACTAGGTCACTGTGACCTACTTCTTTTTCTTCATCAGTTTTCTTAACTGAACTTCACAAACCCAGGTTTTGCAGGCAAACACTCAAACAGTATAATTAAGACTTTAACAATGAAATGTGAATTTGCAACCTTTGACACCTGAAATTACCTTGAACCAAGAAAAAATCTGATATTCTGAATAGCATACAATATCCTGCTGACCCTTATGTATCTAAGTGATACCTCTACAATATTTCTTTCACCTAACGAGAAATACAAGTTATAACAAAATCAGTAAATATGTCATAATGTACAAGTATGCTCTACCTTGACTCCTTCACAGGAAAATACGACCACTTTAATGTTTGTAGAATGTCATTGTTTTCCGTGAAGAATTATTTCTTTGACCAAACGATTAACTTAAATCAAAAATAATGTTCAATTTTTGAATTGATAATATATTAAAAACATTACTATAATGATTACAAAATCTCACGAAGACATGTAAAATCTGCAATGGGCAAATTTAGCGTGCTTGGCTTTTTCGAACCTGTTGATTGATAGTTAACCAAAACGGGCGTTACATCCACTAATGCTAAAGAAAAGTTATAATTATTGTGCCGAATTGCATTGGTTCTATGATCATATTACAATGCTTATAACAGCACACATTTGATATAAAACACTTTGCTTACATGTCCCTTAAACATCATTTAGTCTGAAATACTCATATTAGCAATTGATTGTTAGTTGTACAATGATCATACTTATTTTACCTTTAATGATGTACATTTTGTATTCCTCTGAGAAGTCAAAATGTTCTTGTGTTAAACTTTTTTACTCATACAGATTTTTTGAAATTTGACTTCATACTAAAGAAGAAAATGGAAGAAAATACATATGTCCGTATGCTCGTTTTTGAGGTATTGTCACTAAAAGATCCCTAGATGACAAAATATTGGATTTCATGGGAATTTTGTCGTTTTGACGATATACACAAGAGATTAAAGCCCTAATTTCCTAATGAGGTGTTTCATATGAATAGATGTTTGCAGATTTTATTTTCCAGTGGTAACTTTTAAAACTATACCAGTTATGATTAATAAGGCTTATATTTTTTTCTCAGAATAACAACATATTCTACTCCTACTCCTTAATTTTGAGATACAAAAATTAATGCACCATTTTCAGCTATTTGTGCCAAATATAACCCCATATAGAAATATGAAATTGCAGATCAATAGGGAAAATGTTTCTCTTTCTAAATCAGGCAGCAAAATGAGGTGTCTGTATGCTTACTTTTTGCCCCATTTGAATATTTGTTATATTTTAATATTTTCGAGTAAAAAATTAAAGTGCTCAAATTACTATTAAATGTAAAATTAAAGTGACAAAAATGTATCATTGCACACATTAATGCTCAATAATGTAATTACCAATTAAAATAGTTTTCATCTTAAAACATTTTATGATTCTGATGATCCAGTTGTGTGTTTGGACACTCCATTTTCAATGTTCACCGTCAGGCGGGGGAACATTTACTGGTATATCTGGTGACGTCTTCAATAACTTGATATTCTCCTCTGGTTTTTGTGTCCACCTCCCTATTCGTCCATTTATATCACATGTCTGTATAATACAAAAATATTAACCCTTAGCTCAACATTATTTCTACTCAAATCATCATTAATATACTGATTCCACATTAAAGAGACAATTTCGTAGAGCTAAATTTGTTACTTAGTTTTGCATTGCTTATGAAATATAAACCAAAAATTATTGTCAAGTTCTTCAATATTGTTTACTATTAAAGTACACCTATACCCGGTAACACATCAGTTAAACCAGTGCAATAAATAGCCACCGAAGAGTTGATAAATTGTTTTTGGACAAAATTATATTTAAGATATTCGACATCAACCCTTAACTTAATATTCACTCTAATCAACTGATCATTAACAAATTGAATCGACATCAATCCTTTTCTCAATATTCATTCTACTCAACTGTTCATTGATATATTGATTCGACAACAACCCTTGGCATGGAGATGCTTTTATATTGATTCGGTAATTGTAATGAGCAACTGCTAAAATATACTTACATCTCGTATATCGAGTACATTGAGCAATATACCACACAGCACAGACAATGACGTTAGTATTATTAAAGCAAGGAAGAAATCATGATACCCCTGGAGTGGATGTCTTGTACCTTGTCTGAAATAGATGACATTTCATCTGAGTTTTAATGACATTTAACAATACATATGAATCTTGTTTTAATGTCATTTAACAATTCACCATCCTCGATACCCGAGAGGTTCCGATCACTTACGATCTCTACATTTCTTGACTATCTCATAGTTAAACTTGCGACAACACAACAGCAATCGTAATTTAGTGTGTTGATGCAAATCAAAAGAGTGGTATAACTGTACACTGTGGTTGACTGTGTGGCGTTAAAGTTGTGCGTGGCTCTCTCTGAAGTCTCCATAGGAACATTTTGCTGGACTGTGATTCGTTCAGATTCTTTCCTCTGGGATGCCTTTAGTTTTACAATGAGATAGTCAATGGGTGTATAGATTGTAATTGATCGGAACCTCTGGTGTATCGAGGATGACAATTCACCTTCATTTGGTTTTAATGACGTTTAACAATTCATCTGAGTTTGATTTTAATTAGCCCGTCCCCCATGTATGGCCTAGCAAACCTTGTTTTACCATAACCACAGCTACGTACGGGTTATCTCCCCTGTACTGCCGATATCTACTTATATGTACGGCGACCATACCCTACATGCAGTATTTATAACGTCGCTGACATAAGGAGACACTTCAGTTTCTAGTGCCATTCGTAGATGTAGACCCAAATTTTATTCAAATATAAAACTCGTATCAGTAACATAAATTAAATGTGTCACACAACTACTATCACGCATGTTGTATACAGTTGACTATAATACGATGACTTACATGTCGTATTTCTGAAGTAGATACCCATCTAGTAGTAACGTGAGTCCAACCACAACGTTACGTACAAAATACAGAATTCCAGTGACGGTTCCAAAACACGACCGAGGCACCAATAGCACGGCTACCTGCCACATACCCAACTGTAAAGGGAAGTATCAAACTGGCATTATATAGAGAATATATTATTGGTATCTTACAATGCAAGGTTTATTTTGGTGCGGGACTTAGGAAAACTGAGATGACGAGGCTTTCCGTGTCGAGCACCAAAATAAAACTTGCATTGTAAGATACTAACCGTGTGTTATGTTTATCCTGCAACTATTATGGCATTCAAACGAATGCAAATTGGCAGTTATTAACTTGGTTTCTTTCGAAGCGAGACGCTTCTTTGATGCGCATGAAAAGATTGAATTTACTAAACCGAATGAGAGTGCACTCCTTTTTACTACCGTGGGAAAGATATAAGCGTTTTGCAAACAGTACCAATTCTACTAAAAAAAACAATGATAACTAATCAGAGAAATACTTTACAATACATACATTTGCCATGAGCCAAGAAAAAGATGATAACATCATACGAGATTTTCGATATCGTAAAAATGACGTCATTCGGGAGATTGTGATCTCACTATTTAGCGGGACTGAATAACGTTTCATTCACCGGAAGGTTACAGTTCGGGGTCAAAATAAAAATTCTTCCGTCAGATGCGGATCTAATTCACGTGATCGTATCGACGGAAAAAGTATTTCGTATTGACGGATAAAGCCTACGTTTATCCGGCCGTAGTTATCCGTCAGTATACGGGGCAGTTGCATGGTAAAAAGGACTAATATTATATGTACCTCCTCCCTTTCTGAATTTTTTGGTTTGAAATCGTACACATACAAAATAAATTACATGGTACGAATAAATTAAAACAGGAACAATACTATCATTTTTAATACCAAACCAAGAATGGAAAGACACCCCAGAAAGTTCAGGTACACTGTTTTTCATTGCGTATTTTCACATTAAACTCTACAAGATATCAAATATTTTTCAGATGTAGTAATGTGTGCAGTGGTATATTATTGTTTTCTTTTAATAACATTATGATGGATATATGTTGATGACTGCAATTACAAAAAAACTGAAAAAAAAAGTTTACGTGCAATGAACACTTACTTCTGTGACAATATTGGCGAGTCCAAAACTAATTGTTAGAATAAGAGGATGGATGGACGGAGTAAATCCTAACATGGCGAATATTGGAACGATAACAGCCGCAGCACAAGTCACCAACACTCCAATACAGTCCATTTTACTCTGAAAACATTACTTTTACATTAATAAATGATGAATGTTCACACACTTGTAACGGAAGATGGAAATATGATTTAAACAAAGCAGAAACAAAATAATATCGATTGCAATATATATTTGCCAACAAATAGAACAAATACAGATTTTTGGACATTAAAATTGAGACTATATATCTTTGAATTCTTAAGGTAGCATTTTAACCTTTATTATTGAGTATTGAATAAACCAAAAGCACAAATACTTTGTGTGAAAAAATGACCGTTTGTATGTTAGCCAACGTACCAAAGCAATTGCGACAAGTGGACCAACGACGAAGGGTAATATTGCACAGCCAGTAATATAGGATGACGTAGTAGCCGGGAACCCGTATCGCAACAGGATATATTCACTGTAAAGGTACAATATTCTTATATGAACATATCTTAATCCATACCCAGGTAGAGAACCTGTATCGCAACAGGATATATTCACTGTAAAGGTACAATATTCTTATATCAAAATATTTTAGTCCATAATCAGGTAGAGAACATGTATCACAATAAGATATATTAAGCGTAAAGGTACAACATTCTTATATCAGCATATCTTAGTCCATACCCAGGTAGAGAACCTGTATCACAATAAGATATATTAAGTGTAAAGGTACAACAATCTTTATCAACAAATCTTAGTCCATACCCAGGTAGAGAACATCTATCACAATAAGATATAATAACTATAAAGGTGCAATACCCTATATCAACATATCTTAGTTTATACCCAGGTAGAAAACCTATATCACAATAAGATATATTCACTATAAAGGTACAGCATTCTTATATCAAAATATCTTAGTCCATACCCAGGTAGAGAGCCTGTATTACAATACGATGTATTCACTGTAAAGGTACAATATTCTTATATGAACATATCTTAGTCCATACTCAGGTTGAGAACCTGTATCAAAAGAAGATATATCAACTGTAAATGTATACAATCTTTATCAACATATTTTAGTCCATAACCAGGTAGATAACCTGTATTACAATAAGATATATTAAGTGTAAAGGTACAGCATTCTTAAATCAACATATCCGAGTCCATACGCAGGAAGAGAACCTGTATTACAATAAGATATATTCACTATAAAGGTGTAACATTCGTAAATCAACATATCTTAGTTTTATCCAGGTAGATAACCTATATCACAATTAGATATATTCACTATATAGGTAAATCATTGTTATATCAATATCAGGATATTATATAATGGGTACATAATATAACATTGGTTTTATATTTATAGTTTCAAACCATGACAATATTCGGTGCTCAAAAATTCAATGACATTTAAAATTTATAAAGCTCTGTGGGAGTACACAAAGGTTACACAAATCACATCATTGTATAGTTTCATGTTTTCTTGGGGCCGGTTGCTCGAACGTTAATTAAAGTATAATTTAGTCTTAATGATTAATTATATCACTAATGATCAATTAGTTCATCTATGATTAAAACGGCGTTGTTCAAAACGTCATTTAAATGATATTGTTATGTATGACACTAAATATATGTAGTTATTAAAAAAGGGAGATAACTCCTAAAGCTGTATTATCAATACATCCTATAAAGTTCATATAATCAATTTAAGTTATAGAACTTTGTAGAATATTATCATGTATAAACAAATATGTTTATAAACATGTTGATTATAAGTAGGGATCTAGAATGATCTATTTCCAGAAAGTTCTGTGTGTTTATTTGTTTACTGTTTTTAATTAGGTATTTCTAGAAGTAGAAGGTTCCCCAATATTCTTGAATTGGGGTTTAGCTATATATACTCCAGCCGTCTAAGGCTAATCAGAACTGTAATGAAACTTGTAATTAGACAGATCAAGAATTGTACAGCGCCATATTAGATTATATTGGGAGAGCTATTGTGACTTTATATGTAGATGATTACAACACTTTGTGTGGATTTATTCATATTGGCTGGAACTTTACAATTCATCTGTGGACATTCATTTTCCTCGTGGATTTGTGATTATTGTTAATTTAAAACCTGGAAATATCAAGGAGAATACCAGGACATTCGCATACAGATAAGTAACACTTGAAATCATCATATTACTCTTGTACCACCACCAATTACTTTAGATATTGTAAACCATCTCTGTATAATAATAGTGTATATATAATTAAATTTTGATTTGAATTTAGCTGCTGGTTTCTCATTTCTGTTATTCTTGCTTGTAATAGATTGGGGGTTCTTGTCCGAGATCGATATTTTATTTGTGAAATCTAACTTTCAAAAATTAGTAAAAAAAATTTCAAAATTTGTGTACAAACTTTTAATTTACATTTGAAACCAACAGCTATGTGGTGTTTATGACACGACTCAGATTTCTGTAGGTTCTCTTGTTTATTTCGCAAATCTCCCCAGAGGAAGGTACATCTGTTTACATTGAACTTCCCGGAGGAAGGTAGTTATTCCTTTCACTGAACTCCCCGGAGGAAGTTATTCGATTCACAGAACTCCCCGGAGGAAGGTATTCGATTCACAGAACTCCCCGGAGGAAGGTAGTTATCCAAAACACAGAACTTCCCGGAGGAAGGTAAAAGACTACAACATTTGAAAATAAAGGCACAATAATACAGATGTACAATGTGTCCTTATAACTACACATGCCTAATTGAAACTTAATCAATCTCATTACCCTCAATACTTTGATAACTATACACATAATTGACTAGAGATAAATTACCTGGATTTCCTATTTGACAATATTTCTATATATGAACACAATATATATGCATTCACCTTCAGACAGAATGTCTCTAAGTACATTATTTATAGTAAATTGTTATCTATAATAAAGTTTGCCTAGTAAGACATTTCGTCCCATGTATACACATGTAATTATAAGAGGACGAATTGACTAAATCATACCTCGATCAAAACAGTAATTATATCTATCTAAAAGGCTTATTCACATTATACCTATCTAGTAAACATACTTATATAATACCTCTAATCAACATATGCTATACTAGTGACACGCAGGGTCCTAAAATATGACTTATGAGCACTGAACATGTGCTCCTGCAGACGATACATGATCAACGATAATCAAATGACTAAAATTGGCAAATAAACCATCGTGAAATAATCACAATGACTGAATAATGTTTACAATCATATGGTAGACAAAAATACATATAAACAATATATGGACAGGGAATAAACCTACCCTGTGGGGGACCTAAATTTTCCTTTGATTTAGCCGTGGCCCGGCATGTTGACAACCTGAGTCGAATCTAAAATTAGGCTAGACTAACACCCGGACTGCAAATTCCGGAAAGTTCCGGATTGCAAATAAAATTGTAATAAAATACAAAAAGTCTAAATTTAGGAACATGACACTCCCCTCCTGATATATCTATATCACTACTTAAACAAAAATGTTATGTTCAATGCAAATAAACTTAGGTAATATCACATAAAAGAATGTCTGAATGATTCTAATACAAGCAAAGAGTATTTCCACATTTATTCATTCCTTGAAGTCACTCTGGGCTGTTAAGAAACACAACTTCGGTAACTGGTCTAACAAAGTATGTTGTTTTGCCATCTCTGACCACACGGATTTCCACTTTTCGCACTAATTTGTCTTCACTTATGAACACACGGTTAACAACTGCAAGAGGCCATTCCATGCGCGCGACACTCCGATCCTTCATAAGAACGATGTCCCCTTCTTGAAGATTCCTCTGCGGTTTCTGCCATTTGGTACGCGTCTGCAAGTTGAGGAGGTACTCTCTCCGCCATTTCTTCCAAAACTCTTCAGCCAGTACTTGGACACATTTCCACTGATGTCTGTAAAGGTCTTTCTGATTGAGATGTTCACAACACACTGAAGATGGGCATGAGGTCTTCTGAGTCAGTAGCACAGATGGTGAAAGTACAGTGGCGTCTTGAGGATCACTAGACACAGGTGCAATAGGTCTTGAATTCATGATGGCCACTACCTCTGCCATCAAAGTGGTAAGTATTTCATGAGTTAGAGCTCTACCCTTCATGTCTATCAGCATGGAGTCTAAGATCCTTCTCGCTGTGCCAATCATGCGTTCCCACGCGCCGCCCATATGGGACGCGTGTGGCGGGTTGAAGCGCCAGACAGTACTGTTCTCTAACATGTAATTCGCGAATTTAGGTTCATCCACGTTGATTGTCTGAAAACCCATGTCTTCTGTAGATCCTACGAAGTTAGTTCCATTATCAGAGCGAAACTCGCGTACAGGTCCGCGAATAGAGAAGAACCGGCGTAAGGCGTTAATAAAAGATGATGATGACATCTCTTCAATGACCTCTATATGAACAGCTCTTGTCACAAGACAGGTAAAAAGCACAGCCCATCGTTTAGACAGTGCAGTGCCCCCTCTAGTGCGTCTGGAAGTAATGCTCCATGGGCCGAAAACGTCTACACCTACATACGTAAATGGCGCACATGGCTCAAGTCTATCAGGCGGAAGATCTGCCATTTGCTGATGACTAAATTTCCCGCGAAGTCGATGACATTTCATACATGCTTGGAGGATTGAGGAAATCAAACGTTTGGCGCCGGTCACCCAGTAACCTCCTGATCGTACAGCACCCTCGGTCAGATGCCTACCCTGGTGACGGACCTCTGCATGAAAGTGTTCGATAAGAAGTCGAGCCACATGATGTTTACCTGGCACTATAATTGGATTTCGCTCTTCCAAAGAAAAGTTTGAACGGTTGAGACGACCACCAACTCGAAGAATGCCGTCCTGGTCCAGAATCGGTGTTAAGGATGAGATGCTGCTATTGCTAGGTACTGCCTTTGATTCCCTGAGACACCGTAATTCCTCATTGTAGACCTGTTCCTGAACATCTTTGAGGATGAAAATCCGAGACTTTTCAATTAGTTCTGGGGTGACCTGTCTGGTTCGTCCCACGGACGGGTTTTTCCTGATGATTGCAAGGGACTTGAGGTAAGCGATGCCTCTTACCAATGATTTCCAAGTAGAGAAATGTTTGATCCGTTCAGCTCCAATACAAAGTGATGGGGAAGATGAGGTCTTGAGGACCTGGACTTCTGGTCTAACCTCTAGGTCATGTGTCGGTTGAACAAGTGGATATCTTTCAGTCTCAGACGTACTCCTTTCCTCAGTCAAGACACTTGTTCCATTGAGCCACATACTTTCCTGCAGATCACAAGCATTTACACATCTAGTTCCTTCATCAGCAGGGTTACTTTCAGAAGGAATGTGACTCCACTGTGTTGGTTTCGTAAAGCTGAGGATCCTGTCCACCCGATTGCCTACATAAACGTAGAACCGTCTAACTCTGTTGTGTAGATATCCAAGCACTACCATGCTGTCTGAATAAAAGTGCATGTTTTCAGGTGGAATGTCCAATTGCTCATTTATAGTACGACCAAGCTCTGTCGCTAAGACCGCTGCACAAAGCTCGAGGCGCGGTATTGTATGTCCATGTTGTGGTGCTGTCTTTGCCTTTCCCAACAAGAAGCTCATACCATGCTGATCGCTGGTCTGAAGGAAGGCCACTGCTGCTACAGCATCTTTTGAGGCGTCTGAGAATATGCAAACCTTCTTCCCCAAATCCTGATAAATGGCACCAGGAAAGTATTGTCTAGGGACAGAACATGCGCATAGTCTCTCGAGGGAATTGCACCATGCTTCCCATTCTTGTCTTCGTTCCTCTGGTAGAGGCTCGTCCCATTTGGGTGATGATCCCACAAGATCTCGGAAAAGCAGTCTTCCTCGCAGAATCACTGGAGCTGCAAATCCTATGGGGTCAAAGATACCGTTGATAATCGATAAAAGACCTCTTTTTGTGTAAGCCTTTTCAGTGACTCCCGCGCTAAACATAAATGAGTCTGATGTCAGATTCCAGTGCAACCCGAGGCTTCTCTGTACTGGCGGGCAGTCTGTTGTAAGATCAAGATCTCTAATATCTCCAGCTATGTCATCTGGCTGGAATGCTTTCAAAACTTCTTCAGAATTGGATGCAATTTTGTGAAGTCTAATTCCACCATTCTCGTGTAAACTCCTTTGGGTTCTCTTAATGAGTGATACGGCTGTAGTTGCATCAGGGGTAGATGTAAGACCATCATCCACGTAGAAATTCCTTGATACAAACTCCTGTACGTCCTTGTCAGAATTCTCTGCTGCCTTTCTTAGACCGTACGAGGCAACTGCTGGTGATGGCGAGTTCCCAAAAACATGGGAAGTCATGCGATACTCAATCAGTGGGTTCGAAATGGAGTTGTCGGCATACCAGAAGAATCGTAGAAGGTTACGGTGTTCCTGGACTACTTTAAAGCAGTAGAACATTTGTTCTACATCAGCCATAACTGCAACTGGATCCTTTCGAAACCTGAGTAACACACCAAGTAAACTGTTAGTGAGATCTGGACCGGTCATTAGCACGCTGTTGAGAGAAAGGCCATTTTCCTTTGCAGAGGAGTCAAAAACACAGCGAATCTTGTTTGGCTTTTTAGGATGGTATATTCCAAACAGCGGTAAGTACCATCGCTCTTCTTCTGATGCGAGATCTGGGGCAATTTCTGCATGTCCCTTTTCCAAGACTTTAGACATGAATTCCATCATATGAGAATGTTTACGCTGATCTCTACGGAGACTGGTATCCAGTATCATTGCTCTCCGTAGGCTCTGGGCTAGATTGTCAGGCAATCGCGGACGATCTGGCCTTAACGGTATAGGTGCTTCCCACTGACCATGACTGTTTTTCTTGAAACCCGTGTTCATCACACGCAGGAATTGTTTATCCTCAATCGAGTGGCCAGGCTTATCGTCGTGTTGAGTCTTGGCAAACAACGGGAAGGTGGTTGTTCTGGGATTGTCCTCTTTGAAATCAAAACAGTTAGGACAGGGTTCCATCAATGAGGGTCGTCCATCAACGAGGTCATGTACCTTATTCGTAGTAATATAGGATGTCTGGTGTACCTTGCCCAGACATACTTCTCCAATAATAACCCATCCAAGTTTGAGACGTTGGGCGTATGGTCCGTCCAAGGGTCCTATCCTTTGGTCCATGACATGATGCGCAGTAGGCATGTCGCGTCCTATTAACATCAAGATCTCTGCGTTGTGATCTAATGGTTGAATTTGTTGAGCGATTCCCTGCAAATGGGAATGAACTCGAGCTGCTTCAGGAGTAGGGATTTCATTCCGGTTATTCGGGATATTGTCACATTCCAGGAGGACTGGAAGGTTAAGAGAAAACTCTCCATCTATTGACTCCACCACGTATCCTTGGGCTTTCCTCCCAGAGCAAGGAATTACTCCAGAACAGGACGCCATGGTGTACTCTGTATATTGAACGTTTTCTCCAAATCAGTCGAAAAATGCAGTTTTGGCTAAACTAGCATTACTCTGGTCATCTATGACTGCGTATAGACGAATAGCCTTGTGTTGCTCTCCATTAGGATATATTTGACAAATACAGTTTTTGAACATGATTTACCCATTCTTGTCGGATTTTTACACACTTGCGTACAGCAGGCCTGAGTACTGTTATGTTGTCCTGAGACAGTGGTAGAGATATGCTCCCCTCCATGGACTGAAGTAGGATTTTGGGAGTAGTCTTCTATATGGAGTATAGTAGGGTGCCGACTTCCACCACAAATCTCCCACTTCACAGTGACTTTGCAGGATTTCGCTAGATGTTTGTCATTACAACATTTAAAGCAGTAACCATGTTTTTTCAGAATATCCTTCCTATCAGGTACAGGCTTGGATAAGAATAAGCGACAGTCTTTCAAGGTGTGACGGGCACCTTCACCGTGAATAGGACATATGTGAGTCGGAGGGTTTTGTTTCTCTACATCAGTCTTTTTACTAGAAACCTTCATATTTCCACTCCTCTTCCCTGTAGCACTCTCTGATACCTTGGTTTGAGTTGACTGAGGAGGGTCCAATTGAAGTCCTGGATCATTCATTCTTTCAGCCATACCCGCTACGAAACTGGAGAAGACACTAAATGGTGGATAGAGGATGTTTTGATCTTTCTTGTGCCTAAAGGCCATGTCCGTCCATTTCCGTTGTACGAACGATGGAAGTTTGTTGACTATAGGCTTCACTCCAGCTGAAGAGTCTAAATGAGCCAACGAAGCAGTGTACATCACGTTTTCCTTTAAGGATTGCATCTCAGTCAGTAAATCAGAAAGTTCATACATCTTCAGATTATCCTTGTTAGATAGCCTAGGGAATTGATCTAGCCTCCTTTGAAATGACTGTACAACAAGCTCCGGAGAACCATACCTGCTGTCGATCCTATCCCATATCTTGGTAAGTGCTAACCTCTCATCATGGGAGTGTGCTGCTCTAAGACTTAATGCCTGTTTAGAGGATTCTGGGCCCAACCATCTTACTAAAAGATCAAGTTCTTCTGTAACAGTGACATCAAGCTCTCTTATAATGTTCTTGAAACTGGCTTTCCATAGCATGAATCTTTGTGGTTCATCCGAGAACTGAGTGAATCTTGACAACAAAAGATCCTTTTTTATCATGAACTTGGTGAGTTCCGTAGTGTCCTTACAACTGCTGTTAATCATAGCTGGACTAGGTGTGGCTGGATGTTGTTCAGGAGAGCCCCATTGAGATGAAGCGATATGAGGAGAATCTGGGATGACAAACTGTGGTACGTGTGCCTCCAGTGGTGTAGATTGTACTGGAGGTCTTATAGGACGGTGTGTAACAAACTTAACCTGAGGGGTTTCCTTTGGCAGTTGATTTGAAAATGGGAACTCCGATAAAGCCGGTTGGAAGGTTGGAGCAGTTGGACGAAGTGGAGGGCTGGTGAATTGATCAGCTGTAATGTTACTGAAATCAGGAAGCGGAGGGAGGTTCTGTATTGGTTCTGGACTCGGCTGATCTGCCTGGTTGATATCCTTCCCTACAAAATTCACAGTATCGTTTACAAAGGCTTCTGTACGTGGCTGTATCACATGACTATCAAGGCTGTTCTTATCTTCCTCAATTAGTTCCTGTACAGCATGGAGTTCTGCCTCTGCTTCTTTTAGGTCTCTTTTCGATCTAAGTAATTTCAGACTTATGTCGACTTCAGTTTGTTGTTTTAATACTTTTGCCACCTTTTCCATAAACTCCATGTTCACCTTTGCTCTTTCATGTTTTAGTCTCTGTTTAGTAAGTATGTAATCAACTGAGGATCTATGAGATCGACTGGAACAAAATGATGTTTGTGACCGTGCCTTGTCTTCCTTTGTTGGTGGGCCTCTGTCTGCGGAATCAATCTTGGAAAGAATACTTTCACGAACAAGTTTGTGACTAGCGAGTTCTCTAAAACTATCTGCTGTTCTTGTCCTCTGAAGAAAATCCATGAATTTGTCTGAAACATCTATGTAGAGAGATTTGTTTACGAGTATTTCTTCTAACAAACCTTCTTCAGCATTTATGATTATCCTATGGATCAAATCATGAATTGTAGCTCCTAATTTCACCAACGTTTTAGAATAGTCTTGAACAACGGCTTGAAACATTGTCTCGCCTTCTGGTGTTAAGTTCCTGGTACGTGTCTCGCTTGCCATACTCATTGTTGTTGATGATGAATTCCTATAGGTCTGGATCGCAGGTCTTTTACTGTGGTGTTTATGACACGACTCAGATTTCTGTAGGTTCACTTGTTTATTTCGCAAATCTCCCCAGAGGAAGGTACATCTGTTTACATTGAACTTCCCGGAGGAAGGTATTCGATTCACAGAACTCCCCGGAGGAAGGTGGTTATCCAAAGCACAGAACTTCCCGGAGGAAGGTAAAAGACTACAATATTTGAAAATAAAGGCACAATAAGACAGATGTACAATGTGTCCTTATAACTATACATGCCTAATTGAAACTTAATCTATCTCAGTACCCTCAATACTTTGATAACTATACACATAATTGACTAGAGATAATAAGTGTAAATAATGAGATATGAGAACAAAATTACACATGTAAATTACCTGGATTTCCTATTTGACAATATTTCTATATATGAACACAATATATATGCATTCACCTTCAGACAGAATGTCTCTAAGTACATTATTTATAATAAATTGTTATCTATAATAAAGTTTGCCTAGTAAGACATTTCGTCCCATGTATACACATGTAATTATAAGAGGACGAATTGACTAAATCATACCTCGATCAAAACAGTAATTATATCTATCTAAAAGGCTTATTCACATTATACCTATCTAGTAAACATACTTATATAATACCTCTAATCAACATATGCTATACTAGTGACACGCAGGGTCCTAAAATATGACTTATGAGCACTGTACATGTGCTCCTGCAGACGATACATGATCAACGATAATCAAATGACTAAAATTGGCAAATAAACCATCGTGAAATAATCACAATGACTGAATAATGTTTACAATCATATGGTAGACAAAAATACATATAAACAATATATGGACAGGGAATAAACCTACCCTGTGGGGGACCTAAATTTTCCTTTGATTTAGCCGTGGCCCGGCATGTTGACAACCTGAGTCGAATCTAAAATTAGGCTAGACTAACATCCGGACTGCAAATTCCGGAAAGTTCCGGATTGCAAATAAAATTGTAATAAAATACAAAAGTCTAAATATAGGAACATGACAAGCTAAATAAACATGACTACTATGGAGGTAGGACAGTTTGTTAAAGCGCCATTCCTGGAAGTTCTTTTGCAAGTTAATAAGAAGGATTTACTGTTATTGAGTAAACATTTAGGCCTAGCTATCAAAACTAATTTGAGGAAAACTGAAATTCGGAATGTAATTATAAGATATTTTGTTGACAATGGCAAATGTGACTCTAGTGCATTAGATAATATAGAGGAAACAGTCGCTTCAGAAATCCAAATTAGAGAAATGGAACTTGAACATGAAATGAAAATGAAACAAATAGAGAAAGAAATGTGAGAAAGAGAAATAGAAAAGGAGTTAAGAGAAAAAGAAATAAACAAAGACAAAAAGTTAAGAGATAAAGAAACAGACAAAGAAAGGGAGTTAAGAGAAAATGAAATTGAAAGAGAATCAAAAGAAAAAGAGATCGAGAGAGATCATATGTTAGAACTAGAGAGGCAGATCATTCAAGCTGAAACAGAACTTAGAACTAAAGAATTAGAGCTAGCTTCTCAGGACAGTTCAAGTAATCCAACTTTTAGGGGTTTACAAGGAAACAGAGGTTTTGATGTTAGTAGAAACATAAGGTTAGTTCCTCCTTTTCAAGAGAAAGAAGTTGACAAGTATTTTCTGCATTTTGAGAAAATAGCTGACAGTATGAAATGGCCTGAAGATTAGCTTACAATGCTTCTTCAGAGTGTCTTGATTGGTAAAGCTAGAGACATTTATTCTTCATTGTCTGTACATGACATTTCGAATTACCAAGTGGTCAAGAAAGCTATTTTGAAAGCTTATGAGTTAGTTCCTGAGGCTTACCGCCAGAAATTTCGAAACTCGAAAAAGAAAGATGAACAATCTCATGTAGAATTTGCCAGGGAAAAAGAACAATTATTTAATAGGTGGTTTGATTCTAAAGATATTGATGACGATTTCGGTAAATTGAGGCAATAAACGTTGATGGAGGAGTTTACACGTTGTGTCCACACAAACATAAAAACTCATTTAGATGAGAGAAAAGTTGAAACACTTAGTGAAGCATCTACAATAGCTGATGATTACGCTTTCACCTACAAAGGCTTATTTGTTAAAAACAGTTCTCAAGACAAAAACAGTACCACAGGTACTAGTAAATTTGGTCAGCCTAGGAACCCAACCTTTAGTGGCCCTTCAAACGACAAACCTAAATAAGGTGATAAACTAAGTCTGCTTCTAAAACAGATGATAGGGCAGGTGTGGGGTCTCCTTCTTGTCCTGTTTGTAATTACTGAATGAAAGTAGGACATGTTATGTCTGAATGTTTTTCTTTCCAGCGTAAGGAGCAAAGGCGTAAACATCCAATTCCTTCTGTGTTAGATATGTGAAAGCCTAGTCAGAAACTTGTGATATTGTGGAAGATTCTAAAGTGTCTATTGAGATTAAGAGCTCAGAGTCTGATAGCGCCTTGGAGAAGTACTCTTTCTCATTTCTGAAGGTTTTGTTTCACTTACTAGTGATATCACCAACTTGAAACCTGTGAAGATTTTGAGAGATACTGGGCTTCTCATTCTTGTTATTAGATGGCGTAATGCCTTTGTCTGAGGAGACCTCATGTGGTAGTAGTGTTTTGCTTCAAAGTGTAGAGTTGGATTTGTTAATGTGTATCTCCATTGTGTTTATTTAAAGTCAGACTTGGTAACTGGGCCTGTTACCATTGGCCGGAACTTCCCATAGAGGGCGTGTCGCTTATTTTAGGCAATGACTTGGCTGGAGAGAAAGGTGGATCCGTTAGTGTCCAGTATTCCTTATAAAACAGGTGGTGCTGAGACTACTCAACAGGATTTTCCTGGTATTTTCCCTTCTTGTGCTGTAACTCGTTCAATGAGTAAGAATGTTGCAGTAGTTGAGGATCATTATAGTCCAGGGTTAGGTGACACTTTCTTGGCTCATGATATAGAGGATATCGGGGGCAAATGTGATCTTTTGAGCAATCCTGTAGACTTTGATAGTGATAGGGTTGTTCCTAACAAGTATACTTCTTTGGCTGAAATGATGAGTAAATCATCTTTGTCTAGAGAGGAGCTTATAGTAGAACAGGAAAAAGATCCTGAAATCTCCTTATTGTGTAATCGAGCTTTGTGTGAGGAAGAGGCTGAGAAAGTCCCAGTTTGTTACTTCCGTAGGTCAGGTGTGTTGATGCGCAAGTGGCGCCCCCCTGATGTGTCTCCCAAAGAAGACTGGAAGGTTGTCAATCAAATAGTTGTCCCACCGAGGTATAGGCAACATATTCTGAGTTTGTCTCAGGATGTACCTATGACAGGACATCTAGGTGTGACCAAGACTAATAACAGGATCTTTGATCACTTCTTTTGGCCCAAGCTGAAACGGGATGTGGCTGATTTTTGTAGGTGTTGTCATACTTGTCAGGTGATGAGAAACCTCATCAGAAAATCCCTGTGGCTCCTTTGCATACCATTCAAGCATTTGAAGAACAATTTAGTAGAGTCATTATAGACTTTGTAGGTCCTCTACCCAAAACTAAGTCTGGGAATGAGTATCTTTTAACTATTATGTGTTCTTCCACACGCTTCCCTGAAGCCATTCCACTCAGGAATATCAAGGCCCCTTACATAGTCAAGGCTTTGGTTAAATTCTTTACACTGGTTGGTCTTCCAAAAGCTGTCCAATCGGACCAAGGTTCGAATTTCATGTCTGGTATTTTTCAACAAGTCATGTACCAAATTCAGATCCAGCAGTATAAGTCAAGTGCTTATCATCCAGAGTTTCATGGTGCTTTAGAACGTTTTCATCAGACATTGAAGAATATGATGATATCTTATTGTTTTGAAAATAAAAGAGATTGGTACGAAGGCATACACATGTTGTTGTTTGGCGTTAGAGAATCTGTACAATAATCTCTTGGCTTCAGTCCCTTTGAACTTGTGTTTGGACACAATGTACGTGGTCCTTTGAAAATTTTGAAAGACAAAATTTTGGACGAAGATTCTACATTGAATCTCTTAGAGTATGTGTCTAACTTTAAGCAAAGGTTGACAAGGGCATGCGAATTGGCAAAAGAAAATTTGGCCGTTACTCAAGCCAAAATGAAAACATGGTATGACAAAGATGCCCGTGCAAGAAGTTCTGATCCAGGTGACAAAATTTTGGCTCTATTACCAATACCGGGTCAGCCTTTGCAAGCTAGCTATTTTGGACCTGATGTTGTTGAGAAAAAGGTAGATGATGTTAACTACATTGTACAAACTCCAGGGAGGCGCAAGATAACTTTTATGTCATGTTAATATGCTTAAGAAATATGTAGATAGAGAAGAGAGCAAGACCTCTCAACCTATTGCTACTTTGGCCTCTGTACCATCACAAAGTGAAAGTACAGCTGATATTTGTAAATTAGACTTAGATGGTGGTGTACAAGATGTAGGTTTAGACTGTGGTATTAAGTTACGGAACTGAGATGTGCTCGCGAACTTGGACAAGAAACTGTGTCATCTATCGGAAAAGGAACGCAATGAACTGAAAGATTTGATAATTGAGTTTAGAATTTGTTTCCGGACACATCAGGCAAAACAGATGTTATATATCACGACGTGGATGTGGGCGATGCGCCACCTGTCAAGCAACATCCTTACCGTGTCAATCCTTTGAAAGAAGATCACTTATAGAAGGAAATTCGATACATGTTGGACAGATATTATTGAACCAAGCAAAAGTGAATGGAGCTCTCCATGTGTTCTGGTGCCAAAGCCAGACATGACATACCGATTCTGTACTGACTTCAGAAAACGATGAAGTGTCAATCACACGCAGGATTACTATACCTGGATACTTACGATGAAGTGTCAATCACAAAGAGAATTACCATACCTGGATACTTACGATGAAGTGTCAATCACACACAGGATTACTTTACCTAGATACTTGCGATAAAGTGTCAATTATACACAAGATTACTATACCTAGATACTTACGATGAGGTGTCAGTCACACACATGATTACTATACCTGGATACTTAAGATGAAGTGTCAATCACACACAGGATTACTATACCTGGATACTTACGATGAAGTGTCAATCACACACAGGATTACTATACCTGGATACTAACGATGAAGTGTCAATCACACACAGGATTACTTTACCTATATACTAACGATGAAGTGTCAATCACACACAGGATTACTTTACCTAGATACTTGCGATAAAGTGTCAATTATACAAAAGATTACTATACCTAGATACTTACGATGAGGTGTCAGTCACACACATGATTACTATACCTGGATACTTAAGATGAAGTGTCAATCTCACACATGATTACTATACCTGGAAACTAACGATGAAGTGTCAATCACACACATGATTACTATAACTGTATACTTACGATGAAGTGTCAATCACACACAGGATTACTATACCTGAATACTTACGATGAAGTGTCAATCACACACAGGATTACTTTATCTGGATACTTACGATGAAGTGTCAGTCACACACAAAATTAGTATACTTGGATACGTAGAATGAAGTGTCAATCACACACATGATTACTATACCTGGATACTTACGATGAAGTGTCAATAACACACATGATTACTATACCTGTATACTTACAATGAAGTGTTAAACACACACAAGATTACTATACCTGGATACTTACGATGAAGTGTCAATCACACACAGGATTACTCTACCTGGATACTTACGATGAAGTGTCAATCACACACAGGATTACTTTACCTTGATACTTACGATGAAGTGTCAATCACACACATGATTACTTTACCTAGACACTTGCGATGAAGTGTCAATTATACACAAGATTACTATAACTGGATATTTACGATGAGGTGTCAATCATACACAGGATTACTATACCTGGATATTTACGATGAAGTGTCAATCACACATAGGATTACTATACCAGGATACTTACGATTAAGTGTCAATCACACACAGGATTACTATACCTGGAAACTTACGATGAAGTGTTAATCACACACAGGATTACTTTATCTGGATACTTGCGATGAAGTGTCAATCACACACAGGATTACTATACCTGGATACTTACGATGAAGTGTCAATAACACACAGGATTACTTTATCTGGATACTTACGATGAAGTGTCAGTCACACACAGGATTACTTAATCTGGATACTTACGATGAAGTGTCAATAACACACAGGATTACTTTACCTGGATACTTACGATGAAGTGTCAGTCACACACAAAATTACTATACCTGGATACGTACGATGAAGTGTCAATCACACACAGGATTACTTTATCTAGATACTTACGATGAAGTGTCAATCACACACAGGATTACTATACCTGGATAACTACGATGAAGTGTCAATCACACACAGGATTACTTGGATACTTACGATGAAGTGTCAATCACACACAGGATTACTATACCTGGATACTTACGATGAAGTGTCAATCACACACAGGATTACTTTATCTGGATACTTACGATGAAGTGTCAATCACACACAAGATTACTTTACCTGGATACTTACGATGAAGTGTCAGTCACACACAAAATTACTATACCTGGATACGAACGATGAAGTGTCAATCACACCCAGGATTACCTTACCTAGATACTTACGATGAAGTGTCAATCACACACATGATTACCATACCTGGATACTTACGATAAAGTGTCAATCACACACAGTATTACTATACCTAGTGTGAATCACACACAGGATAACTCTACCTGGATACTTACGATGAAGTGTCAATCACACACAGGATAACTCTACCTGGATACTTACGATGAAGTGTCAATCACACACAGGATTGCTATACCTTGTGTCAATCACACACAGGATTGCTATACCTGGATACTTACGATGAAGTGTTAATATCACACCAAATTACCATAACTGGATACTTACAATAAAGTGTAGATAACACTCACTATTACTATACCAGGATATTTACGATGAAGTGTCAATCACACACAGGATAACTATACCTGAATACTTACGATGAAGTGTCAATCACACACAGGATTACTATACCTGGAAACTTACGATGAAGTGTTAATAACACACAGGATAACTTTATCTGGGTATTCACAATGAAGTGTCAGTCACACACAGGATAACTATACCTGGATACTTACGATGAAGTGTCAATCACAGACAGGATTACTATACCTGGATACTTACGATGAAGTGCCAATCACACACAGGATTACTTTATCTGGATACTTACGATGAAGTGTCAATCACATAACAGGATTACTTTACCTAGATACTTACGATGAAGTGTCAGTCACACACAAAATTACTATACTTGGATACGTACGATGAAGTGTCAATCACACACATGATTACTATACCTGGATACTAACGATGAAATGTCAATCACACACAGGATTACTATACCTGAATACTTACGATGAAGTGTCAATCACACACAGGATTACTATACCAGGAAACTTACGATGAAGTGTTAATAACACACAGGATAACTCTATCTGGGTACTCACAATGAAGTGTCAGTCACACACAGGATTACTATACCTGGATACTTACGATGAAGTGTCAATCACACACATGACTACTATACCTGGAAACTAACGATGAAGTGTCAATCATACACATGATTACTATACCTGTATACTTACGATGAAGTGTCAATCACACACAGAATTACTATACCTGGATACTTACGATGAAGTGTTAATATCACACCGGATTACCATAACTGGATACTTACAATAAAGTGTAGATAACACTCACTATTACTATACCTGGATATTTACGATGAAGTGTCAATCACACAGAGGATAACTATACCTGAATACTTACGATGAAGTGTCAATCACACACAGGATTACTATACCTGGATACTTACTATGAAGTGTCAATCACACACATGATTACAATACCTGTATACTTACGATGAAGTGTTAATCACACACAGGATTACTTTACCTAGACACTTGCGATGAAGTGTCAATTATACACAATATTACTATAACTGGATATTTACGATGAAGTGTCAGTCACACATATGATTACTATACTTGGATACCTACGATGAAGTGTCAATCACACATAGGATTATTTTACCTGGATACTTACGATGAGGTGTCAGTCACACACAAAATTACTATACCTGGATACTTACGATAAAGTGTTAATCACACACAGGATTACTATACCTTTATACTTACGATGAAGTGTCAATCACACACAGGATTACTATACCTGGATACTTACGATAGTGTGTAGATAACACACAGTATTGCAATACCTGAATATTTACGATGAAGTGTCAATCACACACAGGATTACTATACCTGGATACTACGATGAAGTGTCAATCACACACAGGATTACTATACCTGGAAACTTACGATGAAGTGTTAATCACACACAGGATTACTTTATCTGGATACTTACGAAGAAGTGTCAATCACACACAGCATTACTATACCTGGATACTTACGATGAAGTGTCAATCACACACAGGATTACTTTACTTGGATACTTACGATGAAGTGTCAGTCACACACAAAATTAGTATACCTGGATACGTACGATGAAGTGTCAATCACACACAGGATTACTGTACCTGGATAATTACGATGAAGTGTCAGTCACACACGAAATTACTATACCTGGATACGTACGATGAAGTGTCAATCACACATATGATTACTATACCTGGATACTTACGATGAAGTGTCAATCATACACATGATTACTATACCTGTATACTTCCGATGAAGTGTTAATCACACACCGGATTACCATACCTGGATACTTACGATGAAGTGTCAGTCACACACAAAATTACTATACCTGGATACGTACGATGAAGTGTCAATCACACACATGATTACTATACCTGTATACTTCCGATGAAGTGTTAATCACACACCGGATTACCATACCTGGATACTTACGATGAAGTGTCAGTCACACACAAAATTACTATACCTGGATACGTACGATGAAGTGTCAATCACACACAGGATTACTTTACCTGGATACTTACGATGAAGTGTCAGTCACACACAAAATTACTATAACGGGATACGTACGATGAAGTGTCAATCACACACATGATTACTATACCTGGATATTTACGATGATGTGTAAATCACACACAGGATTACTATACCTGGATACATACGATGAAGTATCAATAACACACAGGATTACTATACCTGGATACTTACGATGAAGTGTCAATCCCACCTGAGATTACTATGCCTGGATACTTACGGCAAGTTTGCATGGAAGCTAATGATCTGTCCGTATAGTAAGGCTATCATGCACACGTGTAGCCAGAACTTTTTGGGGACGGCCTTAATATCGGCTAAAGTCTGTAAGCAAAAAACACGTAGACATAAGTCAAACACTTAGCGATGATACAAAATAATTAAAAAGCTGTTTTAACATATCCAATAACGACCTTTTCTTCAATTCAAAAACTCAAAAGCTGCATTATCGTTTTTCCGTTTTCATGCATAGGAAATCCTTTATACTGGTATCGGAGCAGTACACACTATATACTACATAATACTGAATTCATACTGGTATCGGAGCAGTACATACTATATACTACATAATGCTGAATTCATACTGGTATCGGAGCAGTACACACTATATGCTACATAATGCTGATTTCATACTGGTATCGGAGCAGTACACACTACATACTACATAATGCTAAATTCATACTGGTATCGGAGCAGTACACACTATATGCTACACAATACTGAATTCTCCGAACATACTGGTATCGGAGCAGCACACACTACATAAAACATAATACTGAATTTATACTGGTATTGGAGCAGTACACACTATATACTACAAAATACTGAATTCATACTGGTATCGGAGCAGTTCATACTATATACTACATAATAATGAATCCATACTGGTTGGCGGAGCAGTGCACACTATATACTACATAATGCTGAATTCATACTGGTATCGGAGCAGTACACACTATATACTATATAATACTGAATTTATACTGGTATCGGAGCAGTACACACTATATTTTACATAATACTGAATTCCCAAAACATACTGGTATCGGAGTAGTACACATTACATACTACAAAATACTGAATTCCACAAACATACTGGTATCGGAGCAGCATACTTACGGTATAATTGATGTCGACACTCGGAGATGTTTGGTCTATTTGGACTTTCCTGAGAGAGAAAGCCAGACAGATAGCTGATATAACGCCAAGTCCACATAGAAAGGATCCTATGTATAGGAAATATTACAACATATAGTAAAACAATCCTCTCAGCTTAAAATATAACAAAAAAAATATTAAAAACGCCTAAATTATGGATGGAGGAAAACACAGTGTTTACATTCATTTGATACAAATTGCCATCCGCTTCGTAAAATATATTTTATACAAACTTCTAGTTCAAACCCTTTGTCCTTTTAAACATCTTGGATATTTCTTCGCAAAAAATCTAATCTATAAAAAGAAAAAAACACTTACCGCTCCATATAGCTACTCCAAAGCCAAGTTTATCAGCTATGGTTGCCGACACGAAGAAGGTGAGAATGGAGCCTCCACGCTGACTTAGAATTATGAAGGACAATGGCAAAAGAGATTGTTCTGAGAACCAATGGGCAATCACTCGACCCTGGACGACTAGAGGAAAAAGGAGTATGTAATAAGTAATGAACAATCACTCGAATCTGGACAACGAGAGAGAAAGGAGTATGTAATAAGTAATAGACAATCACTCGACTCTGGACAACTACAGAGAAATGAGTATTTAATAAGTAATAGACAATCACTCGACTGTGGACGACTAGAGAGAAAGGAGTATGTAATAAGTAATGGACAATCACACGACTCTGGACGTCTAGAGGGAAAGCAGTATGTAATAAGTAATGGACAATCACTCGACTCTGGACGACTAGAGAGAAAGGAGTATGTAATAAGTAATTTACAATCACTCGACTCTTGACGACTAGAGAGAAAGGAGTATGTAATAAGTAATGGACAATCACTCGACTCTGGACGACTAGAGAGAAAGGAGCATGTGATAAGTAATAGATAATCACTCGATTTTGGACGTCTAGAGGGAAAGGAGTATGTTATATGTTATGGACAATCACTCGACTCTGGACAACTAGAGGGAAAGGAGTATGTAATATGTAATGGACAATCACACCACTCTGGACAACTAGAGGGAAAGGAGTATGTAATATGTTATGGACAATCACTCGACTCTGGACAACTAGAGAGAAAGGAGTATGTAATATGTAATGAACAATCACTCGACTCTGGACGACTAGAAAGAAAGGAGTATGTAATAAGTAATGGACAATCACTCGACTCTGGACAACTAGACAGAAAGGAGTATGTAATATGTAATGGACAATCACTCGACTCTTGACGACTAGAGAGAAAGGAGTATGTAATAAGTAATGGACAATCATTCGACTCTGGACGACTAGAGAGAAAGGAGTATGTAATAAGTAATGGACAATCACACCACTCTGGACAACAAGAGAGAAAGGAGTATGTAATAAGTAATAGACAATCACTCGACTCTGGACGATTACAGAGAAAGGAGTATGTAATAAGTAATGGACAATCACTCGACTCTGGACGACTAGAGAGAAAGGAGTGTGTAATAAGTAATGGACAATCATTCGACTCTGGACGACTAGAGAGAAAAAAAGTATGTAATAAGTAATGGACAATCACTCGACTCTGGACGCCTAGAGGGATTGAGTAAGTAATAAGTAATGGACAATCACTCGACTCTGGACGACTAGAGAGAAAGGAGTATGTAATAAGTAATGGACAATCACTCGACTCTGGACGACTAGAGAGAAAGGAGTATGTAATAAGTAATGGACAATCACTCGACTCTGGACGACTAGAGAGAAAGGAGTATGTAATAAGTAATGGACAATCACTCGACTCTGGACGACTAGAGAGAAAGGAGTATGTAATAAGTAATGGACAATCACTCGACTCTGGACGACTAGAGAGAAAGGAGTATGTAATAAGTAATGGACAATCACTCGACTCTGGACGACTAGAGAGAAAGGAGTATGTAATAAGTAATGGACAATCACTCGACTCTGGACGACTAGAGAGAAAGGAGTATGTAATAAGTAATGGACAATCACTCGACTCTGGACGACTAGAGAGAAAGGAGTATGTAATAAGTAATGGACAATCACTCGACTCTGGACGACTAGAGAGAAAGGAGTATGTAATAAGTAATGGACAATCACTCGACTCTGGACGACTAGAGAGAAAGGAGTATGTAATAAGTAATGGACAATCACTCGACTCTGGACGACTAGAGAGAAAGGAGTATGTAATAAGTAATGGACAATCACTCGACTCTGGACGACTAGAGAGAAAGGAGTATGTAATAAGTAATGGACAATCACTCGACTCTGGACGACTAGAGAGAAAGGAGTATGTAATAAGTAATGGACAATCACTCGACTCTGGACGACTAGAGAGAAAGGAGTATGTAATAAGTAATGGACAATCACTCGACTCTGGACGACTAGAGAGAAAGGAGTATGTAATAAGTAATGGACAATCACTCGACTCTGGACGACTAGAGAGAAAGGAGTATGTAATAAGTAATGGACAATCACTCGACTCTGGACGACTAGAGAGAAAGGAGTATGTAATAAGTAATGGACAATCACTCGACTCTGGACGACTAGAGAGAAAGGAGTATGTAATAAGTAATGGACAATCACTCGACTCTGGACGACTAGAGAGAAAGGAGTATGTAATAAGTAATGGACAATCACTCGACTCTGGACGACTAGAGAGAAAGGAGTATGTAATAAGTAATGGACAATCACTCGACTCTGGACGACTAGAGAGAAAGGAGTATGTAATAAGTAATGGACAATCACTCGACTCTGGACGACTAGAGAGAAAGGAGTATGTAATAAGTAATGGACAATCACTCGACTCTGGACGACTAGAGAGAAAGGAGTATGTAATAAGTAATGGACAATCACTCGACTCTGGACGACTAGAGAGAAAGGAGTATGTAATAAGTAATGGACAATCACTCGACTCTGGACGACTAGAGAGAAAGGAGTATGTAATAAGTAATGGACAATCACTCGACTCTGGACGACTAGAGAGAAAGGAGTATGTAATAAGTAATGGACAATCACTCGACTCTGGACGACTAGAGAGAAAGGAGTATGTAATAAGTAATGGACAATCACTCGACTCTGGACGACTAGAGAGAAAGGAGTATGTAATAAGTAATGGACAATCACTCGACTCTGGACGACTAGAGAGAAAGGAGTATGTAATAAGTAATGGACAATCACTCGACTCTGGACGACTAGAGAGAAAGGAGTATGTAATAAGTAATGGACAATCACTCGACTCTGGACGACTAGAGAGAAAGGAGTATGTAATAAGTAATGGACAATCACTCGACTCTGGACGACTAGAGAGAAAGGAGTATGTAATAAGTAATGGACAATCACTCGACTCTGGACGACTAGAGAGAAAGGAGTATGTAATAAGTAATGGACAATCACTCGACTCTGGACGACTAGAGAGAAAGGAGTATGTAATAAGTAATGGACAATCACTCGACTCTGGACGACTAGAGAGAAAGGAGTATGTAATAAGTAATGGACAATCACTCGACTCTGGACGACTAGAGAGAAAGGAGTATGTAATAAGTAATGGACAATCACTCGACTCTGGACGACTAGAGAGAAAGGAGTATGTAATAAGTAATGGACAATCACTCGACTCTGGACGACTAGAGAGAAAGGAGTATGTAATAAGTAATGGACAATCACTCGACTCTGGACGACTAGAGAGAAAGGAGTATGTAATAAGTAATGGACAATCACTCGACTCTGGACGACTAGAGAGAAAGGAGTATGTAATAAGTAATGGACAATCACTCGACTCTGGACGACTAGAGAGAAAGGAGTATGTAATAAGTAATGGACAATCACTCGACTCTGGACGACTAGAGAGAAAGGAGTATGTAATAAGTAATGGACAATCACTCGACTCTGGACGACTAGAGAGAAAGGAGTATGTAATAAGTAATGGACAATCACTCGACTCTGGACGACTAGAGAGAAAGGAGTATGTAATAAGTAATGGACAATCACTCGACTCTGGACGACTAGAGAGAAAGGAGTATGTAATAAGTAATGGACAATCACTCGACTCTGGACGACTAGAGAGAAAGGAGTATGTAATAAGTAATGGACAATCACTCGACTCTGGACGACTAGAGAGAAAGGAGTATGTAATAAGTAATGGACAATCACTCGACTCTGGACGACTAGAGAGAAAGGAGTATGTAATAAGTAATGGACAATCACACGACTCTGGACAACTAGAGAGAAAGGAGTATGTAATAAGTAATAGACAATCACTCGACTGTTGGCGACTAGAGAGAAAGGAGTATGTAATAAGTAATGGACAATCACACGACTCTGGACGACTAGAGAGAAAGGAGTATGTAATAAGTAATGGACAATCACTCGACTCTGGACAACTAGAGAGAAAGGAGTATGTAATAAGTAATAGACAATCACTCGACTCTGGCCGACTAGAGAGAAAGGAGTATGTAATAAGTAATGGGCAATCACTCGACTCTGGACGCCTAGAGGGAAAGCAGTATGTAATAAGTAATGGACAATCACACCACTCTGGACAACTAGAGGGAAAGGAGTATGTAATAAGTAATAGACAATCAGTGGACTCTGGACAACGAGAGAGAAAGGAGTATGTAATAAGTAATGGACAATCACTCAAATCTGGACGATTAGAGAGAAAGAGTATGTAATAAGTAATGGACAATCACTCGACTTTGGACGACTAGAGAGAAAGAGTATGTAATAATTAATGGACAATCACTCGACTCTGGACGTCTAGAGAGAAAGAGTATGTAATAAGTAATGGACAATCACTCGACTCTGGACGACTAGAGAGAAAGAGTATGTAATAAGTAATGAACAATCACTCGACTCTGGACGACTAGAGAGAAAGGAGTATGTAATAAGTAATGGACAATCACACCACTCTGGACAACTAGAGGGAAAATGAGTATGTAATAAGTAATGGACAATCACTCGACTCTGGACGATTAGAGAGAAAGAGTATTTAATAAGTAATGGACAATCACTCGACTCTGGACGACTAGAGAGAAAGGAGTATGTAATAAGTAATGGACAATCACACGACTCTTGACGACTAGAGGGAAAGGAGTATGTAATAAGTAATGGACAATCACTCGACTCTGGACAACTAGAGAGAAAGGAGTATGTAATAAGTAATGGACAATCACACGACTCTGGACAACTAGAGAGAAAGGAGTACGTAATATGTTATGGACAACCACACGACTCTTGACGATTAGAGTGAAAGCGTATGTAATAAGTAATGGACAATCACTCGACTCTGGACAACTACAGGGAAAGGAGTATGTAATAAGTAATGGACAATCACTCGACTCTGGACGATTAGAGAGAAAGAGTATGTAATAAGTAATGGACAATCACTCGACTCTGGACAACTAGAGAGAAAGGAGTATGTAATAAGTAATGGACAATCACTCGACTCTGGACAACTAGAGAGAAAGGAGTATGTAATAAATAATGGACAATCACACGACTCTGGACGTCTAGAGGGAAAGGAGTATGTAATAAGTAATGGACAATCATTCGACTCTGGACGTCTAGAGGGAAAGGAGTATGTAATAAGTAATAGACAATCACACGACTCTGGACAACTAGAGAGAAAGGAGTATGTAATATGTAATGGACAACCACACGACTCTTGACGATTAGAGAGAAAGCGTATGTAATAAGTAATGGACAATCACTCGACTCTGGACAACTAGAGAGAAAGGAGTATGCAATAAATAATGGACAATCACTCGACTCTGTACGACTAGAGAGAAAAGGAGTATGTAATAAGTAATAGACAATCACTCGACTCTGTACGACTAGAGAGAAAGGAGTATGTAATAAATAATGGACAATCACTCGACTCTGGACAACTAGAGAGAAAAGGAGTATGTAATGAATAAGTTACAGAGAGGAGGAAACTCAGAAGTAAACCAAAGAGATCGGGAAAGTGTTTTCGACATTGCTTTTTTGTCAGGAAATTCTTCTATAGTAATTATATTGAAACACTTTCTATTTTACGCGTGTACCAGGGTTTAGCTTATATCTCAAAATGTTTCCTGTATATGAACAGTCAAAAACCTTGAAGACATAACGCATTGATATATCACGAGATTCAACTCTATTTCAAATGACAACTCCATATAATTTACAGAGGTATTTATTTATTACATTACTACTTGAAACGTTGACAAACTGCTGGGATTTTTTTGTTTTGGTTCGTTTACTCTTTTAATCCAGTTGTCATCAGCTTCCCTTGTACATCAATCTATGATCATATTGTCATGATAAAATAAAGATTGATACTTACAACAGAGAGGTGTTTCGCCGAAGGCCAGAAAGATCCTCCCTATTATCATGACTACGTATAGCCCCATAGTTACCGGGGTATGTGATACGGCACTTACAGCAAACAGGAAAGCTCCGACAAACTGGAGGGACGCCAACAAAATGGCTGAACCTGAGAAACAGTTATTATAGAACAATAGGCACAGGTGTTTGATCAAGCAGTAGTGATAAGGTATTATAGAACAATAGACAAATGTGTTTGATAAAGCAGTTGTGATATGGTATTATAGAACAATAGACAAAGGTGCTTGATAAAGCAGTAGTGATATGGTATTATAGAATGATAGACAAAGGTGTTTGATAAAGCAGTAGTGATTTGGTATTATAGAACAATAGACACAGGTGCTTGATAAAGTAGTAGACAAATGTGTTTGATAAACAAAGTGATATAGTATTATAGAACAATAGACAAAGGTGTTTGATAAAGCAGTAGTGATATGGTATTATAGAATGATAGACAAAGGTGTTTGATAAAGCGGTAGTGATATTGTATTATAGAACAATAGACACAGGTGTTTAATAACGCAGTAGTGATATGGTAATATAGAACAATAGACACATGTGTTTGATAAAGCAGTAATGATAAGGTATTATAGAACAATAGACAAAGGTGTTTGATAAAGTAGTAGTGATATGGTATTATAGAACAATAGACAAATGTGTTTGAAAAAGCAGTTGTGATATGGTATTATAGAACAATAGACACAGGTGCTTGATAAAGTAGTAGACAAATGTGTTTGATAAAGTAGTAGTGATATGGTATTATAGAACAATAGACAAAGGTGTTTGATAAAGCAGTAGTGATACGGTATTATAGAACAATAGAAAAGGGTGTTTGATAAAGCAGTAATGATAAGGTATTATAGAACAATAGACAATATTGTTTGATAAAGCAGTAGTGATATGGTATTATAGAACAATAGACAAAGGTGTTTGATAAACAGCCGTGATATGGTTTTATAGAACAATAGACAAAGATATTTGATAAAGCAGTAGTGATATGGTATTATAGAACAATAGACAAAGGTGTTTGATAAAGCAGCCGTGATATGGTTTTATAGAACAATAGACAAAGGTGTTTGATAAAGCAGTAGTGATATGGTTTTATAGAACAATAGACAAAGATATTTGATAAAGCAGTAGTGATATGATATTATATAGAACAATAGACAAAGGTGTTTGATAAAGCAGTAATGATAAGGTATTATACAACAATAGACAATGTTGTTTGATAAAGCAGTAGTGATATGGTATTATAGAACAATAGACAAAGGTGTTTGATAAAGCAGCCGTGATATGGTTTTATAGAACAATAGACAAAGGTGTTTGATAAAGCAGCAGTGATATGGTTTTATAGAACAATAGACAAAGATATTTGATAAAGCAGTAGTGATATGATATTATATAGAACAATAGACAAAGGTGTTTGATAAAGCAGTAGTGATATTTTATCATAGAAAAATAGACAAAGGTGTGTGATAAAGCAGTAGTGATATGGTATTATAGAACAATAGACAAATGTGTTTGATAAAGCAGTAGTGATATTGTATCATGGAAAAATAGGCAAAGGTGTTTGATAAAGCAGTAATGATAAGTTATTATAGAACAATAGACAAAGTTGTTTAATACAGCAGTAATGATAATATGTTATAGAACAATAGACAAATGTGTTTGATAAAGCAGTAGTGATATGGTATTATAGAACAATAGACAAAGATATTTGATAAAGCAGTAGTGATATGATATTATATAGAACAATAGACAAAGTAGTTTGATAAAGCAGTAGTGGTATGGTATTATAGAACAACAGACAAATGTGTTTGATAAAGCAGTAGTGATATGGTATTATAGAACAATAGACAAATGTGTTTGATAAAGCAGTAGTGATATTGTATCATGGAAAAATAGGCAAAGGTGTTTGATAAAGCAGTAATGATAAGTTATAATAGAACAATAGACAAATGTGTTTGATAAAGCAGTAGTGATATGGTATTATAGAACAATAGACAAAGGTGTTTAATAAAACAGTCGTGAAAAGGTATTAAAGAACAATAGACAAAGGTGCTTGATCTAGCAGTAGTGATATGATATTATAGAACAATAGACAAAGGTGTTTGATCAAGCAGTAGTGATATGATATTATAGAACAATAGACAAATGTGTTTGATAAAGGAGTAGTGATATTGTATTATAGAACAATAGACAAAGGTGTTTTATAAAGCAGTAGTGATATGGTATTATAAAACAATAGACAAAGGTGTTTGATAAAACAGTCGTGATAAGGTATTAAAGAACAATAGACAAAGGTGCTTGATCTAGCAGTAGTGATATGATATTATAGAACAATAGACAAATGTGTTTGATAAAGGAGTAGTGATATTGTATTATAAAAAATAGACAAAGGTGTTTGATAAAACAGTCGTGATAAGGTGTTATAGAACAATAGACAAAGTTGTTTGATCTAGCAGTAGTGATATGATATTATAGAACGATAGACAAAGGTGTTTGATCAAGCAGTAGTGATAATGTATTATAGAACAATAGACAAAGTAGTTTGATAATGCAGTTGTGATATGGTATTATAGAACAATAGACAAAGGTGTTTGATAAAGCAGTAGTGATATGATATTATAGAACAATAGACAAAGGTGTTTGATCAAGCAGTAGTGATATGGTATTATAGAAAAATAGACAGAGGTGTTTGATCAAGCAGTAGTGGTATGGTTTTATAGAACAATAGACAAAGTAGTTTGATAAAGCAGTAGTGATAAGGTATTATAGAACAATAGACAAAGGTGCTTGATAAAGCAGTAGTGATATGGTATTATAGAACAATAGACAAAGATATTTGATAAAGCAGTAGTGATATGGTATTATAGAAGGTGTTTGATAACGCAGTTGTGTTAACAATGGGGGAGTTATTTATAGATAACAAATCATATACAGAAAGGTATTTCTGTCAATGATATAAACTAGCAGAAGTAACATATAATTATAGTGTAGTTAAGGTTATAAGACTCTTTAATATGAAGATATTGAGGGAAGGAATATATTAAAAAAGAAATATAAATTTTATTTAATTTACATCGATTGAGAAACAAATTATAAAACTTATGTTAATCACTCTCGACAATCTGATTAAAACACAGATCCTTATAACCACTCCGTTCAATAGAGGATCTGACAATATCCCATACGGGGTCACGTCTAGATGACCTTTATACCACGTGTACTTCAGAGCAAATGCAGTTTCTACACCTTACAACGTCAATTGAAAACGTCTTTTCGCTCCAGTATACATTTACAATTAGCTTTGTTGTGTACTTCGGGCGAGATGACTACATACACGAAAGCAATTTTGACAGCCTTTTCAAACTTTTTCGTCCCCAGTCAAGATTCTGGCAGTGCCAATTCGATTGGCCATTTCAAAAGGTCATCTTGACGTGACCCCTTATGGGATGTTCTCAGATCCAACGTAGTGATAGTAAGGATCTGTATTTTAATCAGATTGTCACTCTCGATGGCCTTGATGTAAGCGCGGGAGGGGTCTTAGTATGGGAGGATACCAGAGTGCCCGGAGAAAACCCACGTGATCGGGCATGCGACCCCTAACCTTTTCATGTCCGTGCAGGGGATCGAACCCCGGCCGGTTAGGTGAAAGGCGAGCGACTTAACCACTATACCACCCTGTCCAGCATACCAACATTCAGTCTAAGAAAGTACTTTTCTTTCATGCCTCGATATTTCTATAACTATCTGAGACTTTAAGTCACTTCTCCAAACGTGAAATTGACATGATATTTTTGACGAAAATCATGCTGCTTTACAGTCACATCAGCCTGTCCAAGGTCATGAAACAGTCTTTGACTTAAGTTTTAGCTTAGCCAATCAGAAATGACGTATTTTTGTAACATCATCTATTATTGGCCACGGTGGGTAGTGATGGCGATCAGAACTTCTAACAAAATATCCTTTTGATATATGTATCTTGTATGTTAAATCACGATCATGAAAAAATTAATCACTACTCTCTTTTCCGCTTTGATTGGGTGCGAATCTAGTATTCGCCCTTGTTAAGGGATTTTGCCAATAATTGGCTGGGGACTTATGTAGTCCGAGACAGAGGCAGATTTACTGGATTATGTACCCATTAAAACCGAGGAAACCTCAAACAAAGTATCAGTGGCTTACTAAATATATAGTCTATATTACTATCTAACTACTATGTTATTATACTGTCTGTTAATGAATCATCTCCCTTATACAATTATATAAAATAATGTCAACATAATTTTTACGGTTAAATTACAAGGCATACATGTATGTTTTTTTAATCAATGCGTTTATATTTGGTTATGGTTGATCATAAGTGTAGTGCATGGCCATAGCATACATTCTTAAAACAGTTAATAACTGTGAGAACGTATTTTAAGGCTTTGTACAAATCCAAAACTCAATCTTATATATTATAAAGAATTTCTTAAAATGAAATATTGATAGAATACAAGCTTTATATCGAGAAATCTTAAACTTTTTTCTTTATTGCCAGAATACCCTGTAATCAGCTACACCAACCCTGCAGATGTTACAGACCTTGACGAAGTAATCATGTTATTGTAGGAAGTTGTACTGTCCATGTATACGTGTACAAATCATATATACTTACGGCCATTACCGAGTCTATCTACCAGATAGCCGATGGGCAGACTCAGGATCGCTGACCTGGAAAATAAAACCAGTCACTCAATGTTAGATTTGTATAATAATTATAAAGGAAATGATACAAAGTACAAAGTACACTACACTCATTCCTCAATAAACTAAGGGTTACTATCTTGGCCCTTATATTATCTTTGTTATACACTCCAAAACGTTATATAGTCCTTTAAAGGTCATTATACTAGAAAGTACCTGCAATGAGGATATCATCATTTGTAGGGGCATGCTTTCTAACGAAATTTTTACATTTAAATAATTTGTACAAAGATACGTTAAAACTTTAGTTTTAATCTATATCAACCACAAAACAATAATTCCATTCGACAGTAATATACTTTATGGTAACTTCGGCCTCGAGTTACAGTTTGTCTTCGGGTCCAACAGATCATCTGTTGCCCTCAATCCCAGTCAACAACTATACACACTTTATGTTGATTTCCGGTAAAATGACACCTAGCCAGTTAACAGTAAAACGTCAACAACCCAGTTAATAGTGATATACATTATGTTGACTTGTGGTAAAACGTCAACAACCCAGTTAACAGTGATATACATTATGTTGACTTGTGGTAAAACGTCAACAACCCAGTTAACAGTAATATACTTTATGTTGACTTAATGTTAAACAGCACCTACCCAGTTAACAGTAATATACTTTATGTTGACTTGTGGTGAAACGACACCAACCCAGTTAACAGTGATATACTTTATGTTGACTTAATGTTAAACAACACCTACCCAGTTAACAGTAATATACTTTATGTTGACTTGTGGTAAAACGACACATACCCAGTTAACAGTAATATACTTTATGTTGACTTGTGGTAAATCGACACCTACCCAGTTAACAGTGATATACTTTATGTTGACTTGTGGTAAATCGACACCTACCCAGTTAACAGTGAGATAATTTATGTTGACTTGTGGTAAAACGTCAACAACCCAGTTAACAGTAATATACTTTATGTTGACTTAATGTTAAACAACACCTACCCAGTTAACAGTAATATACTTTATGTTGACTTGTGGTAAATCGACACCTACCCAGTTAACAGTGATATAATTTATGTTGACTTGTGGTAAAACGACACCTACCCAGTTAACAGTGATATACTTTATGTTGACTTGTGGTAAAACGACACCTACCCAGTTAACAGTGATATACTTTATGTTGACTTGTGGTAAAACGACACCTACCCAGTTAACAGTGATATACTTTATGTTGACTTGTGGTAAAACGACACCTACCCAGTTAACAGTGATATACTTTATGTTGACTTGTGGTAAAACGACACCTACCCAGTTAACAGTGATATACTTTATGTTGACTTGTGGTAAAACGACACCTACCCAGTTAACAGTGATATACTTTATGTTGACTTGTGGTAAAACGACACCTACCCAGTTAACAGTGATATACTTTATGTTGACTTGTGGTAAAACGACACCTACCCAGTTAACAGTGATATACTTTATGTTGACTTGTGGTAAAACGACACCTACCCAGTTAACAGTGATATACTTTATGTTGACTTGTGGTAAAACGACACCTACCCAGTTAACAGTGATATGCTTTATGTTGACTTGTGGTAAAACGACACCTACCCAGTTAACAGTGATATACTTTATGTTGACTTGTGGTAAAACAACACCTACCCAGTTAACAGTTATATACTTTATGTTGACTTGTGGTAAAACGACAAATACCCAGTTAACAGTGATATACTTTATGTTGACCTGTGGTAAAACGACACCTACCCAGTTAACAGTTTTATACTTTATGTTGACTTGTGGTAAAACGACACCTACCCAGTTAACAGTTTTATACTTTATGTTGACTTAAGGTAAAACAACACCTTCCCAGTTAACAATAATATATTTTATGTCAACATGTTTTCAGCATTTTGTAAACATATTGTTTTGTAAACATTGTGAAAAAATAATGAACATGTTTAGAAGTTGTGTAAAATGTATAAGTCAAATTGAAATTATAGACCTTTGGTCCGCTTATTACTGGTATAGCGGTCGTATTTTTTTACAGATATGTACAGTTTATTTAATTCTATAGTATCTGTCGATACTGTACGTACATATTACTACTAATTGCATATTATCGATCTGTCTGTTTGTACATGTATATATGTGTCCGTCATATCGTCTGACTGTCTGTTTGTATATGTGTTTCCGTCATGTTGTCAGTCTGTCTGTTTGTACATGTATATGTGTGTCCGTCATGTTGTCTGCCTGTCTGTTTATACATGTATATGTGTGTCCGTCATTTTGTCTGTCTGTCTGTTTGTACATGTATATGTGAGTCCGTCATTTTGTCTATCAGTCTCTTTGTACATATATATGTGTGTCCGTCATGTTGTCTGTCTGCCTGTTTGTACATGTATATGTGTGTCCGTCATGTTGTCTGTCTGTATGTTTGTATATGTGTGTCCGTCACGTTGTCTGCCTGTATGTTTATACATGTATATGTATGTCCGTCAAGTTGTCTGTCTGTATGTTTATACATGTATATGTGTGTCCGTCAAGTTGTCTGTCTGTATGTTTGTACATGTGTATGTGTGTCCGTCAAGTTGTCTGTCTGCCTGTTTGTACATGTATATGTGTGTCCGTCATGATCAATTGCTCATTGACAAATCATCCCCCCGTACTCTCTACTACATATTATATAGTACTGGAATTAGAAGTCTGTCTGTCAGTTCGGTCAATTGGCTCAATGAAAAATCATTTCTGTGCACTCTGTATTACAAATTATTTAAAACAAAACAGTCAGGTGCGTACCTTTCTCAAAGAATTTAATTCCAAACAAAATTTAGAATATATCTCAAATGTTTGCCTTCTCCAATAAATGATACATTCCCTATTACAGGCATAGCCTTTCAGCTGGTTTATGAATACCATAGTTGAAGTCTCACGTGCAAAAAAGTAGGGGCCCGTTTTGAATCAGTAGCTCAAGTTCGCATTATATTCAGATACACATGTACATGTATACGCGAGCGAATTTGTAGGACTGCCATTTATTATCGTGTCCCTGTGTTATGGCCTAGGACGCGGAAAGCACGGTCACATTTAATCGGAAGATCCTATTTTGGTATAGGTGAAGTAAGGTGTAACGTGCACTTACAAGAAAATAACGATACCCTCATATTGATATAAAACAATAATAATAGTAATGTTTCAAATTGTAAAAAACATGTAAACTTTTATATCCTATTTATTGTAAAAATACCATTACGAGTATCTCTCCAGCAGGCAAATGCTGTCATTTCTTAGCCCTATTTTGTCAAAAGTTACATGTCTGATAACGAAAGTACATCATTCCCTATAGCTTATCGTACATAGATTTATTGTATAGTGTAAAAACAGATTTATATCTATCAAATGTACGTCTATGATTATGTACATGTATCTTTCTACGTACTGATTATATTGACCAAGATATTTGTGAAACTGATGTTGAGACTCACTCATTGACCCACTCGATCTTTATCTTTTACTAAATCAAAGCATCTTTATTCATGTATATATATATATACTTTACCGATTGTTTTATTTTCATAAGTTTTCTAATACTCTCCAGCAGCAGTTCGACCCTTTTGAACAGGACTTAGAGTAATTTCAAACTTAAAGATTCAGTCTCAGTTTTAAACCTCTATATAGTCTTTATTATCTGTTGGACGTAAATAATGCTTTTTTTTTCTTTGTATATATGTTTGTGTTTATGTTTGTTAATGAAATATTCAAGTCACCTCGATCAACTTGTTGTTCAGAATGTTAACAGTAATACAAATGATTCACTTAAGAATTCTACATATATGTCTCCTTATCATACCTTCGCTACGATTGTCATTCACCACTGCTCCAGTATCAGGACTTATCCCCCACTCACTGCTTTGATATTTGATAATGGTTAAAATAAATTATATCCTTGGTATGGAAGCGGTGGTGGATGGCAATTCTCAAAACATCTCTGACACCTCCCTGAACACATCTTTCGCGTATATAAAGTGTTCATTGCGTAACAAGCTCACATCCTTGAAGCCGAATATTCGATTTTGACATATTATGCACATCCGAGACGCACCTCGGTACTACTATATCCGATATTGATATTGCATTTGAGCACTTTGGTCATGTATTAAGGAGGGATAGAGATAACAACGGTGGTGGTGTACTTATATACGCTAAAACTAAAATTAACATTAGACGTAGGTTAGATCTTGAAAGTAATAACCTTGAACTGATATGGTCTGAAATCACAACACAATATAACTATTCTACTTGGCTGTTTATATCGACCACTTAATTCCTTAGTTAATTACTGGGACCTACTTGATAATAATATCAATAATGTTATAGACACACAAAAAGACGTTATTTTTGTAGGTGATATAAATCAGGATATGTTAAATCTTACTCCTAATTCACATCTTCACAGACTTTTACTAACATACGGATTAGAAAATACTGTTTCTGAACCTACTAGGATTACTTCGTCTTCTTCAAAATCATTAGATGTAATTATCACTAATAATACTAATTTAACGACTAATACCACTGTACATACTCCATCCTGCAGCGATCACTCTCCTATAAGTTCCGATATAAAGGTGGGGTTGCAAAATCCGCCCACGCACCGATTTTTTTTTCAAATTTTGCAGTGTTAAAGGTCTAGGTACATAATTAATTTTTATGTGCTTTTTATTGATTACTTATGTTTTTAAAATGCATAAAGGGCCTGAAGTGATGTTTTCTAAAATTACTTTGGGTATGTGGCAAGGGGACCCTTTGTGTACATCTTTTGAACATATATTTTATCTATTAATTATTTTTGATAATAAAAGATACTTCATTCTTTATTTTATATCCATTTATAATGATATTTACGAAATATTTTTACGACAAATTGATTTTGAAGCAAAAAAAAATCATTTTTTGTCAGGATAAAAATTGATGATATTGGATTTTGCTCGAAATATTTGGCATGTTATTGATTTTGTCCACACTTTTAAACCATTTTATAAACATGCTATAAGTATAATCTTATAACAGATACTTTTTCAAAAAAATTGAAATTCGGGAAATTAGCATTTCATAGACTGAAATGTATCGAGGGGAATTTTCTAAAAAAAATCAATATTGGTCCTAGTTGACCATAAATTTAAAATTGATCATAGGCACCATAATAAAACTACAGTTAGTGATAGATATTTTTGTTAACTAACATATGTACTCTAAAATTATTGCATTTTTATTTCAGCATTTTCCCAAACAGTACAAAATAAAAGACTAACAACTTGATATGCTCTGGGGTGAAACAAATAGTTTCTCTTTTCATATCAGAAATCAAATAATTATTGGAAAGAAGTATATTTTTGTCAGCAACTTAAACGCAAAAGATACAAATTAAGATTATCTATCTCTCTTATGTACATAAAAACTATTTTAAATTGAATTAAAAATGATTACAGAGTTACATTTGATTATAATTTAAAAGTGATTCCAGCACCACAAAGGCTACAATCTTAATCTTGAGCAATCAGATGGCTTTTATTTCAAAATATGGCAACAATGTATTTAAAACTGTTGCTATCTCATTCGGCATACCCCATAACGCATATTTACCAATTTCCACTAATATCTAATAATATCTAAATTTCAACCAATCAGAGACCTCCATTTTGTTTCCATGGCAACCAATCTTATAAAAGTGATTCCATGTTACTCAGCATATTTTATAACCCCTATATACCAATTTTCACTTAAATCTGACAATATCTAAATTTCAACCATCGGAGGCCTCCATTTTGTTTCCATGACAACCAATTTTTTTTAAAGTGATACCATGTAATTCAGCATACCTCGTAATCTCTATATACCAATTTTCACTTAATTATGACACCATATAAATTTCAGCCAATCAGAGGCCTCCGTTTTGTTACCATGGCAACCAATATTTTAAAAGGTGTTACCATGATATTTAGCACCGACAATTATTAATGTACACTGATTTTCACTTATATCGGACTCTGGAATCATAAAATGGAAATGTATAACTAGGTATACTAACAAAGAAGTGGTCCGTTGCTACATGCACTCTCTATTTTTAAGTCACTCAAAAACTGTTTTCCCGGATTTTAAGTTTGAACTTAATTTACACATAGACAGAAAATGTCATGGGAGTATTTTTAATTGGGGGTAAAATTGTGGACAAAATCAGTAACAGGGTGATATGAGATGACAAAGAACAATGTTTCGTTTTCGTTTTTTCTAAAAAGTGTTACTTTTTCGTAAAAAAATATTATTTCAAACAAAAATTTCCGTTCAAAATCTAAAAGAAATGACTTAAATATAAAGTATACGATCTACTCAAGTGATTTATGAATAAAAAATGTAGAACATCTAACAAAGGCTAAGCTTTTTTGGCATGTTTGTGCAGGTAGTTTTAATGAAAATGACTACAAAGAATTCAGGCCTTTTGGGCCTTTTTAAAATCACAAAAGGAAAAAGAAGTCTCATTTTAAAGGGACAACTAGTAGTTCTTTCAATATGCAAAGTTTCAAGAAAATTGGGCTGTGGGCAGTTTCTATGGGATTTTTAACATTAGCTTGAACACCACCTTTTAAATAGACTCTCTTATACTTTAATAATGCAGACTATGATGGGGCAAATGAATATCTTCGTTCTATTGACTGGGCTGTCGAACTACAAGGAAGTATTTATAATATGAATTCTATTTTAACTGATAAAATCCTAGCAGCTATTGACCTATTTGTACCTCATAAAACAGTAACTATCAGACCCAATCATAAAATTTGGATGACAAATGATATACGAGTAATGATACGTAGAAGAAATCGTCAACATTCTAAAGCCAAATTATATAACACTCCTGCCTCATGGAACAAATTTAGAACCATTCGGAATCAGGTTATTTCTTTAATCCGTGATGCAAAAGAAAAATATCTATCTAAACTTCAGTCCTTTTTAATTGATAAATCTATACCGCCTGGTAAATGGTGGCGAATAGCGAAGTCACTTATGAATCTTAATAACAAAAATGAAACCGACGCTCCTCTGATTATTAATGGTGATCTAAAACTGCATACTATCGACAAAGCTGAATCATTCAATGAATATTTTACATCTATATCTGTTTCTAATAAGAATGTTGACGATTTACCTCCTGACAGTCCTCAGCCTCAGCTACAGCATACAATTTCAACTTACGACATTACAGAACAAGACATAATTGATCAACTTCATCTTCTCAACACCAATAAACCTTCTGGCCCTGATACTATTCCTCCTTAATTCATAAAGGGTGTTTCTCAGTCAATTATAAAACCTCTTCATGTAATATTTAATAATTCTATATCATCTGGTATGCTTCCTGATGTGTGGAAAAATGCCAATGTTACACCCATATATAAAGGTAAAGGTTTACGAAGTGATCCATCTAATTATAGACCTATTTCTGTGACTCCTATTTTTAGCAAAATTGTGTTTAAAAATATTTTTAACTATCTTTCCAGACATAACATAATCTCCAAACATCAATCAGGATTTTACCTAAAGATTCAACAACCTATCAACTATTAGCTATATATGACACAATTGTAAAACATTTGGATAATGGCAAAATTTTGGAAAAAATTGTGTTTAAAAATCTTTTTAACTATCTTTCCAGACATAACATAATCTCCAAACATCAATCAGGATTTTACCTAAAGATTCAACAACCTATCAACTATTAGCTATATATGACACAATTGTGAAACATTTGGATAATGGCAAAGAAGCGAGAATGATATTTTGTAATATAAGCAAAGCTTTTGAACGTGTCTGGCATGATGGTTTAATATATAAGCTTAAAAAATATGGAATCGAAGGTAATGTGTTGACATGGTTTTCATCTTATCTGAAGAATAGGAGACAGAGAGTGGTGTTTGATGGATTCAAATTTACTTTTAAATCCATACAGGCGGGGGTACCACATGGATCTGTCCTGGGACCATATCTCTTTCTATTGTATATTAATGATATTGGTGATGATATTTCTTCTAATGTTAAATTGTTTACTGACGATACTTCCTTAATAAATCTCATTGAAGGAAATAGACAGGAATCTGCCGAAATTCTTAATAATGATATGAGAAAGATATCTTTGTGGGCTGAAAAATGGGGCATACTTTTTAATCCTGATAAAACTGTATCTTTTCTTTTCTCAAGGCGAGTTGACTCCCAAATATTAATTCCTGGTTTATTTTTCAACAATACAAAAATTAACAATGTTACCAATAATAAACACTTAGGAGTATATTTCAATTCAATGGCAAATTGGTCTACCCATTATATTGGCAAATTGGTCTACCAAATTATATATATGAGAAAGCATTCTAAGATTACTGAAATTCAAACTTGAAAGAAAATCACTTCAAACTATTTATACTTCCTTTATTCGACCCATTCTCGAGTATTCTTATATAGTATGGTCTAATTGCAAGCAATCTGAGTGTGATATTTTGGAGTCAATTCAGCTTGAAGCAGCACGCATTATTACTGGTTTAAGAAGGGGAACAAGTCACGCTATAATTTATAAAGAATCTGGCCTAGTACCACTTATTAAAAGAAGACATCTACATCGAACTATAACTTTTTTTTCAATTTATCAAACAACTTTGTCTGTTGTTCTATAACATATTATCATTACTGCTTTATCAAACAACTTTGTCTATTGTTCTATAATAACTTATCATTACTGCTTTATCAAACACCTTTGCCTATTTTTCCATGATACAATATCACTACTGCTTTATCAAACACATTTGTCTATTGTTCTATAATACCATATCACTACTGCTTTATCACACACCTTTGTCTATTTTTCTATGATAAAATATCACTACTGCTTTATCAAACACCTTTGTCTATTGTTCTATATAATATCATATCATTATGACCGAGTGGAACGAACCGTCCTGTCCATTTCCTACAATGTCATCTGTTAGATCCATCAAAAGTTTTACAGTAAATGCATATATCTTTGATAATAGAGCTCAATGTTCCGATATTTTCAAATATAACGGTGATCGTATGTCAAATATTTTATTATGTCAGTTGAGAAATTTTGCTAGTAATCTTAATACGGATCTCTTTAATTCTCATCTCAGTGACAGTCCAGTCTGCCTGTGTGGATTTCAAAACGAAGATTGTGAACACTATTTTCTATACTGTCCTTTATACGTCACCCCTAGACGGCTCCTTTTTAACTCTCTCTTGGAACTTGACAATGATATACCACTGACAACACAATCATTTTTGCAAGTCTCTGAAAGACACGATATTAACATTAATAAAGCTATATTGGATAAAGTTCAGTGCTTTGTCAGAGATACCAATAGATTTCGCTGATTTTGTTGAATTGATTTCGTTGGATTCGTTGAATATCTTGTAAATTCATTTTTCCATTTGTAATGATATGAACTAGGAGACATTTTGCATATGATGTTTATCCATATCTAGCTTGATGTTTTAGGATATCATCATCATTAAATAAATATAGCAATTCAGATTATTTATGTATATATCAATATTAATTTGTATCTACTGTTAATATGTAAGGAGAGGGCGTGTATAGGCATGTTGCCTGTTGCCCAATTCCGATTGTCTGTAACATCTGACAATAAGATATTCTGAAATGAAAAAATACTTTATGTTGACTTGCAGTAAAAACGACACCTACCCAGTCAACATTAATTTTAAAAACTTAATGTTGACTTGTGGTAAAACGACACCTAACCAGTTAACAGTTATATACTTTATGGTGACTTGCGGTAAAACGACACCTACCCAGTTAACATTAATTTTAAAAACTTAATGTTGACTTGTGGTAAAATGCCACCTACCCAGTTAACAGTTATATACATTATGTTGACTTGTGGTAAAACGACACATATCCAGTTAATACAGTAATATACTTTATTTTGACTTGTGGTAAAACGACACCTACCCAGTCAACAGTTATTAACTTTATGTTGACTTACGGTAAAACGACACCTACCCAGTTAACATTAATATTCTTTATGTTGACTTGTGGTAAAACGACACCTACCCAGTCAACAGTGATATGCTTTATGTTGACTTGTGGTAAAACGACAAATACCCAGTCAACAGTTATATACTTTATGTTGACTTGTGGTAAAACGACACCTACCCAGTTTACATTAATATTCTTTATGTTGACTTGTGGTAAAACGACACCTACCCAGTTAACAGTAAAATGACACCTACCCAGTTAACATTAATGTTATTTATGTTGATTTACGGTAAAACGACACCTACCCAGTTAACAGTAAAACGACATCTACCCAGTTTACATTAATATTTTTTATGTTGATTTACGGTAAAACGACATCTACCCAGTTAACAGTAAAACGACATCTACCCAGTTAACAGTAAAACGACACCTAACCAGTTAACAGTAAAACGACACCTACCCAGTTAACATTAATGTTATTTATGTTGATTTACGGTAAAACGACATCTACCCAGTTAACAGTAAAACGACACCTACCCAGTTAACAGTAAAACGACACCTACCCAGTTAACAATAAAACGACACCTACCCAGTTAACAGTAAAACGACATCTACCCAGTTAACAGTAAAATGACACCTACCCAGTTAACAGTAAAACGACACCTACCCAGTTATCAGTAAAACGACATTTACCCAGTTAACATTAATATTTAAAAACGTTATGTTGACTTACGTCCATCTGAGTGAGGAATGAAGTAGATTATAACGAACGGCTCCTAACCCTAGACACACTTTACACCCATTGTTTGACGTAGTGTTCCCTCCGGTGTCCTGAAACAAAAGGATGTTGCTGTTGTTACATGGTATTCATTTAAACCTCCGTCTCGGTGCCAAGTAGGATTGATCATTCTTCTACAGAATATGTCATCTTGACAAAATTTATCGTATGAAATTTAAACTTCGCTGAATTTGGAGAGTTATTTATGATTACACACAGGTATACTCAAAACCCTACTGAAACTGCAAGGTCTTGTGAACACGATATACGATAAAACTACACGTGTATTAAGAATGTTGTGTAATTTTAAATACTCTATCTTATTTATATGATTTTCCCTATTCTAATCATAAATATTCATGACTCTCACCATCACTTACAAAATGGAAAACATTGACAAAATAAAAATAATACCTTCTAGTCTTTATTTAAACTTGACTACATGTTGAGCTTAACAGCTCGCCTTACACATGTTCAAGATAAATATAAAATATACATATACAATACATATATTGCATCCATTTAATCGCTAAGGGGTTATTGCCTTGGTTTTGCAAAATTTTATCAATCAATCGTTTAGACTTACCCGGCTATTTATAACTTCGTGCTGTAGTGCTGTCGGTGTGTCTACAACAAATATAGTCCCCAGTACCATAAAGCTGTTAAAAAACAACACAGCCGCTCGCCAGTGTCCTGGAACACATAAACATCAGGATAAGAATTTTAGCACGCTTCCCAGATAACATGCCAATATTGGCCCGATGTTGGGTAATGGTCGTACGGTCGGGTGACCGCTGGCAGTCGGTGTACTATCAATGGCCCAATGTTGGCCCGATGAAGTACGACCAACGGTTGGGATGATAAAGTTGGCCCATTACAGTATTGCCAACTCACCCGATTTCCCCGGGTTGACCCGTTTTTTAGACATTTTAGAATGCGTAACCCGATGGACCCGTCGGGTCATCAAATAACCCGATTTTCAGCACTTGTACAAAAGTGTTAAAAAGCTCACAAAAATTACGTCAGATAAAGCCACAAGTTCAATTTTAATTACACCTCAGGGCTTATGACTCATATCAGGCCCTTGTATAATGCAGGTAGCTATGTTTGTGTTTACACAATCTTTCAGAGAGGTGTGAAATTGTAGCAATTAATCTATTCAGTCATGCATCACGATGTCCATGATCGTTTTTAGCCAGAGCCAGCTTGCAAAATCAGACATGGCCAATTAATACTGTTCAAAATCAGAAATAATCTCTTCAAAACTCTTCAAAAGTACAAACAATTATGATTTCAGACAAAGATTTACTCAAATGAATAAAACATAGTCAACGTGAACGGTATCCTGTTGCAGTAGGTAGGCAAGCCAATCATAATGGCCGCCATTTTGTTTAGTCAAAGATAATAGTGAAACCGGACATGTGTAGAACAAAACAATCAGGATTTTATTTATTTAATATTTTAAAAAATACATTTTTTTATTAATTTTCAGATATTAATTATATCATTACAAAAAATATCATAAATACTATTGAATAACAATATGAAGATAATAAATATATGCATATTTTAGGGTTTAAAATGTGTTGAAAATTAAAACTAGAATGTGGTTCCGAACATGACCCTTGTTTTGACCCTTTTATCCGTTTTTTCAAGGGTGATCACCCGATTTGACCTCATCAGAGGTTGGCAATACTGGCATTATTGGTCCGATATTGTACGCCCAATGGTTGGCCTGCTTACATTGGTAAAATGTTGGCCCAGTATTGGCAAATTGGCCGATTCCCAATACAGTTTTATTAGGCCAATGCGACGTGTGACAGAAAAAAAACTTTCAATAAAATAATGAAACAATGTTATGTACTACACACAGTTACTAGAATTTCTCTAATGACCGTGAGTTGATTTAAATGGTTTGTACCGTAAATAATGTAAATGAAAAAAAAACCACTGTTTTCCTTTATTTCCTAGGCCTATTTTATTTTTTGTCTTTCTCCTATGTGTGTATGTGCAAGATTCATTGCTTGAATTAAAATTTCTGCATATTTGACTCGGTCTTCTGGTCATACTTATACCATTACGTGTACAAGCATCGACAAATCAACATCAGACCAGCATTGGACCAACAAAATGGGCCAATGCTGGGCCAATATAAATGCTAACTTCTACATCGGCCCAATGTTGGTCTGACATTCAAAAGCCGACATGCCAACATTGGGCCGACATAGAACTGACACACTGGACCGACAATGGACCAATTTGCAAATCAACAGCGGGCCAATGTCAACTGCCAATACTGGCCCAATGTAACTGCCAGCATTAGGCCAATATTGGGCCAACATTGCGATGCTATCTGGGTTGTTTGCAGTTCAATAACAGTAAGGTCCTACCTTTCCTATAAAAGGGTACAAATGTGTCAAATGAATTGTGAACATCCCGGATATAAAACAAACATTCACAATTGTATAACGAAGAATCGCGGATATAAAACAAACATTCACGAATGTATAGCGAACAATTATAACACGATACACCCAATATACAAATGTATAACGCACAATCACGGATATATAACGAACAATCACGGATATAAAACGAACATTCTTGTATAACGAACAATCACGGATATATAACGAACAATCACGGATATATAACAAACAATCACGGATGTATAACGAACAATCGTGGATGTATAACGAACAACCACGGATATATAACGAACAATCACGGATATATAACAAACATTCATGGAGGTATAACGAGCAATCGCGGATATAAAAAAAAAAAAATACGGATGTATAACGGATAATTTTAACACGAGACACCTAATATACGAATGTATAACGAACAATCACGGATATATAACGAACATTCATGTATAACTTACAATCGCGGATATAAAACAAACATTTACGGATGTATAACGAATAATTTTAACACGATACACCTGATATACAAATGTGTAACGAACAATCATGGATATATAACGAACAATCACAGATGTATAACGAACAATCACGAATATATAACGAACAATCACGGATGTATATCGAACAATCACGGATATATAACGAACAATTACGGATATATAACAAACAATCACGGATGTATAACGAACAATCACGGATGTATAACGAACAATCACGAATATATAACGAACAATCACGGATGTATAACGAACAATCACGGATGTATAACAAACAATCACTGATAGATAACGAACAATCACGAATGTATACCGAACAATCACGGATATATAACGAACATTGATGTATAACGAACAATTACGGATATATAACAAACAATCACGGATGTATAACGAACAATCGCGGATATAAAACGAACAATCACGGATGTATAACGAACAATCACGGATATATAACGAACAATCGCGGATATAAAACGAACAATCGCGGATATAAAACGAACAATTACGAATGTATAACGAGCAAACACCGATATATAACGAACAATCACGGATATATAACAAACAATCACGGATATAAAACGAACAATCACGAATGTATAACGAACAGACACCGATATATAACGAACAATCACGGATATATAACAAACATTCATGGAGGTATAACGAGCAATCGCGGATATAAAATAAATATTTTCGGATGTATAACGAATAATTTTAACACGAGACACCTAATATACAAATGTATAACAAACACTCACGGATATATAACGAACAATCGCGGATATAAAACGAACAATTACGAATGTATAACGAGCAAACACGGATATATAACAAACAATCACGGATATATAACAAACAATCACGGATATAAAACGAACAATCACGGATGTATAACGAACAGACACCGATATATAACGAACAATCACGGATATATAACGAACAATCACGGATATATAACAAACAATCACGAATGTATAACAAACAATCACGAATGTGTAACAAACAAACACCGATATATAACGAACAATCACGGATATAAAACCAACATTTACATTTACGGATGTATAACGAATAATGACGGATGTATAACGAACAGACACCGATGTATAACAAACAATCACGGATATATAACAAACAATCACGGATATATAACAAACAACCACGGATATATAATAAACAAACACCGATGTATAACAAACAATCACGGATATATAATAAACAAACACCGATGTATAACAAACAATCACGGATATAAAACCAACATTTACATTTACGGATGTATAACGAATAATGACGGATGTATAACGAACAGACACCGATGTATAACAAACAATCACGGATATATAACAAACAATCACGGATATATAACAAACAACCACGGATATATAATAAACAAACACCGATGTATAACAAACAATCACGGATATATAACAATCAATCACGGATATATAACAAACACTCACGGATATATAACAAACATTCATGGAGGTATAACGAGCAATCGCGGATATAAAATAAACATTTACGGATGTATAACGAATAATTTTAACACGAGACACCTAATATACAAATGTATAACAAACGATCACGGATATATAACGAACAATCGCGGATATAAAACGAACAATCACGAATGTATAACGAGCAAGCACCGATATATAACGAACAATCACGGATATATAACAAACATTCATGGAGGTATAACGAGCAATCGCGGATATAAAACCACCATTTACATTTACGGATGTATAACGAATAATTTTACCACGAGACACCTAATATACGAATGTATAACAAACAATCACGGATATATAACGAACAATCATGGATATATAACGAACAATCACGGATATACAACGAACAATCACGAACATTCATGTATAACTAACAATCGCGGATATAAAACAAACATTTACGGATGTATAACAAATAATTTTAACACCAGACACCCAATATACAAATGTGTAACGGACAATCACGGATATATAACAAACAATCACGGATATATAACGAACAATCACGGATGTATAACGAACAATCACGGATATAAAACGAGCAATCACTGATATATAACAAACAATCACGGATGTATAACGAACAATCACGGATATATAACGAACAATCACGGATATAAAACGAGCAATCACTGATATATTACGAACAATCACGGATGTATAACAAACAATCATGTATAATGAACAATCATGTATAATGAACAATCATGTATAATGAACAATCATGTATAATGAAAATTCATGTATAACGAACAATCATGATATTACGAATACAAATTCCTGTGTAAAACGAATGTCATCCGCAACCAAATTGTGTATAGCTCAAAAATCTCGCCAACCAAAAAATGTGCCATTGTGGATTTTTGCGGATGTATGCGGATAGTGGGCGACACTTACTTGTGTTATTTTACAAATATTGCGAATATTTAAACAATGGCTTCGCAATTCGTCTTAAACGTCGTGGGCTAATCTACTGAATATTATTTAGGATCTGAATCATGACTGATTATAAAAATCAAAACATATATTGACATTATTATGTAATATGAAAAGTGCATTGACTATCCTTCAATATCAATAGTGATGTTTTATTATCTGCGTATTGTACAAGTTTCGATGTTATGTAATATTCATACTCGATGGTTGACAACGTGAAAACCGTTATACTTGACGGATTTAGTGGAAACTTTAATTACCAAACGTTTACATCTAGACTAATTATTGATAACGCCGTCAGCGCAGCAGTTGTGTATTACCTAATTTACATGAAAATATGTCAGCTGGAAAACACTTCGTCTATATGTTCGAATGCCCTGGATATTGACACCGGGATTTCATCGATAGTTAACTCGGTAGTAAATAGCAATGGTACTCTTTGTGTTACATAGAAGGGGTGGTCATAGAACAAAGTAAACGGAGTTCATAAGTTCAACGCATTAAAAATTAAAACGAGGATAAAATTACACAGCTCTAAGTAAGGCAAAGCTTAAATCAATCAGGAAAAAGTAAAAATAAAAAAAGGATTACTTTTCAGTCGTGTATTTAAAGTATAAACCATTGATATAGTCTGCTTGGTAAAGTGTTGTACAATGTCTCATTTATTGTTTACATGTAGAAAAAACTCCAGACTGACATAATCTTTTGTTAACAAACACATGTGTCCTGTCGTCAGCAGATTGAAAACATTCAATGACAGATAAGTCCCGAAGTTATTTAGTAATTTGATAGCTATATTATGACCAGAAAATTATTTCACAATTATTAGTTACAGAAAACTGTGCGGAGAATTTCTTCTGTCACATTCAATATTTACATAAAACTGTGCAGAGTATTTCTTCTTTCACATGCAATAGTTACATAGTGGATTTTACACATAAACTCCGAGCAATAGAGATGTGTTCTCTAAATACATGTACATTGTATAAAATAAAAGACTTGTAGATTTTACACATATACTCTGAGCAATATGAATTTGTTCTCTTGATATGTAATAAAAAAAAATTGTGGATTTTACACATAAACTCCGAGCAATATGGAGTTGTTCTCTAGATATATATCAAAAGACTTGTGGTTTTTGAACATAAACTCCGAGGAATATGGATTTGTTCTCTATCTATGTAATAAAAGTCTCGCGCATTTTACACAAACTCCCGAGTCATATGGAGTTGTTCTCTATACATGTTATAAAAGACTTTTGGATTTTACACATAAACTCCTAGCAATATGGATTTGTTCTCTAGATATATAATAAAAGACTTTATATATATAATTAAAGGATTTATCCTCTGGATCTGTGAATAAAGACTCTCGTGGGTTTTACACATAAACTCGAAACCTTATGGATTTGTTCTCTGGATCTGTGAATAAAGACTCTCGTGGGTTTTGCACATAAACTCCGAACCTTATGGATTTGTTTTCTGGATCTGTGAATAAAGACTCTTGTGGGTTTTACACATAAACTCCGAACCATATGGATTTGTTCTCTGGATCTGTGAATAAAGACTCTCATGGGTTTTACACATAAAATCCTAGCCTAGAGATTTTCTCCTATATATATATATACATTACATCTATAAAGAGGACGGACTTATACACTTAAAATCCTACCTGCCATGTTTAGTCGTGACAACTACAAATTCCCATCATCGCCGCCATATGGTAACAGATGTAGTCGACAGTGAAATCTATATTTTGTTGTGTATGATGCATGGGTCGTTCATGTGGACTGGTGACTATACCCTTTCACGGTTCACCAGTTTATACCTATACATATATACCATGTTCCCTAATATACTTCTGACATTTTAGGCTTCATGCTCCAACGGATTTAGTTATATATCTATAGAGGACACACATGTTACCCAAATATTTACGTTAAGTGACCTAGTTGTGTTCCACAGGTGATTTCAGTACTGACGGCAGTGAAACTTTGTTGAGTGTCAACTAATTACAAGCACAAGACCTCCACAATAAAAATAGAAATGTGTAAATCTTTTTGAAATAAGTAAATGTCATGGATATCGAGTAATAATGGATTTACAGTGTATTACACCCGAGCGAAGCGAGGGGCTAGAATGGGGGTGGAGTTTATAAATAAGTCCCGACTGACTAATTACTGAATGTTTCTGAACCTCGAATTAAAGACAGGTTGATTAAAATACAGGCATTTCCACCATATATCCCATTCTCCCATTGTTCTCTGGTTGGTTGATCATTCTCCCATTGTTCTCTGGTTGGTTGATTTACCTGTACCTGTTATGCTTAAATTTGCTTGTATTTGTAATGATATTCTTGTGAGTACATTTATCGTTTTTTATGTAAGTCAATTGTATTTAAAATCAATTCCATCCATAAATTGAATTGAGAGAATGCAGGTATAAATTTAAAAGTGTCATTTATGATGGAGCTATGCAGTAAGAATCTCACAAAGGAAAAGTGTGTCCAATAAATCTCTTGCTACCACAGTTGAGTCCACACTTATTCTCCTTCCGGTGTAATACACTAAATACCTTATTACTCGAAAGTAATGCAATACCATTTACTTATAATTATTTCATTGTATAGAGGATATGGAAAGATCCCTAAGAGGCCACATTCTGGTGACGTTTCTTCCGCCAGTATAAATGTACAGAGAATAATTACAATCATAATTGGGATGACGGATTTCATCGCAACTCTTATAACAGAGATTATCAGTACCAAGGTGGCTATAGAGAACGTTACTCCGAATACGACACAGATCGCGCGTCAGAGAACTATAACGGTAACTGACAAGACATTCTCACCGGCGATCTCATAACCGAGATAATGAACATTTTTCTATCTGAGACAATGAGATGAGAGATCGTCGGGATACCGATAACTACGGATACAAATATACCGCTTAAATGGATAAGAACAACTGCAAGATGAACAAATCAAGTCAAATGATCCTATTACCTTTACTCCTAATGAAATAACCACCTGGAATGTAGGAGGTTTTGGTTCATCAGGTCTATGTGTGAAGAAATTCATGAAGTGACGTAATCATCCTCACGGAGGTTAACGTAGCCAATGATAAGTTACATATTCTTGACGACATTAATTCAAATTATTTCGTTGCTCCGAGGCCAAAATCTGAAGTAGTAACACAGGATAAATAGAAGGTGGTTATTATGACTAACGCACCTTATATCACAACGTAACATTACGTGAAAGCGTTTGTACATTTCGAATCGTCGCTATTCAAATCAACAACAATGAAATGAATTGCTTAATTTTTGTTGGAATATATATATCGAGTAACAATGACTTGACTATTTACGATTCGACATTGCAGCAAATACGAGATACCTGCGAGATTCACTCACAAACCCGAAAAGTTACTTTAGCTGAGGATTTCAATGCGCGACTAAACGAAACTCCAAAACATTATGTTTTAAAGCACAAATCTAATTAAGTTAAAACTATAATAACTGAATTGTATTTGACTCCTGCCAACCTTACAAGCATGTGTACTGGATATGGATATACCTTCTTTCCCACGAAATCCATGTTAGATTATAAATGTATTGACGCGCATCTTAAACCCTTCTTAAAGCGAGCAGATATATTTGCGACAGCAAAAACTGATATTGCGTCGGACCACTTACCTGTTATGTGTGTCTTATCGATTCTTATTCATCATGTGAATTCTAATGAACCAATACTTCCCGACAACTCGCGGTCTTGGCTTAAAAAACTTGAAGATATGTCGCTTACTACTCAATATGATGTAGACGCATACACGGAGATTCTTACCCTGTCAATAATCCAGTCAGCAAACTCTTCCATACCACCCATCAATAGAAACCCGCGTCTTACACTGTACTGGACACGTAATGTCAGACATGCACACAAAAAGTCACTTAGAGCAAAAATACAGTGGATTAATGAAGGTCGACCGACAGGCTCTCAACACAAATCATATAAGGAGTGCAGAGAAGCAACACGTTTTTTTCAATACAGACACGAGCATGAATCGGAGCTTGAAAACACGGCGGAATGTGACACAAGGTTGTTTTGGAAATTAATCCGACAAAGACAATGTCCAAAAACAGACCGCTGCCAGAGGATCAGCTTTAAAAACAAATCTCAAGATACACCTCAGGGAATATCCGAAGCATTCGCGAGTTATTTCGGGGAAATATATAAATTCCACTAGGTGAAGAAAACATAACGTCATTTTCACAAGAAACAGATGAACGAGTAGAAACACTGAAACACTCAACGTATCGTTCACTTTCAACGAGCTTAGAGATGTCATTCAGGATACAAAACCCAACAAGGCACCGGGCGTCGATAACGTATGTAAAGATCATCTTAAATATGGAGGACGTGGTCTGTTGATATGTACTCTTCGTTTATTAAATGCAATTAAAAAACACCATTTTATTCCAAAGACGTGGAAACATGGAATCATCATTCCTATATACAAAGGTGGAAACAAGTCGAAACAAAGCCCTGACAACTATAGACCAACTTCACTACTCCCAGCATTATTATAAGATCATGGAAAAATTACTTCACTGTCGACTTCAAGATTAGCTACTACTAGCTCGAAATATACTTTGTGCACAATAACAAAGGTTTAAAAAAAATTAAGCTGTGAAACTGTAGCCTTCAACCTTAGGGAATGTATTCATTACAACACCGAATAACACAGCAATGTCTTCACAGCGTTTCTGGACACTCGCAAAGCGTTTGATACGGTATGGCATGCGGGTATGCTGAAGAAAATACATGACTTTGGTATAAGAGGCCACACATTTGAAGTCATTCGTAATTCCTATACAGACATATCAAGTGCCGTAATGACCCATGGAACTCGATCTCGGTGGTTAGCAATACGGTCCGGAATCCGGCAAGGAGGAGTGACAACATTTTTGTACCTGGTATACATCAAGGACCTTTTGACAGAATTAGAATAAAGGCTGGAGCGAAAATCTCCGAGATCAATTGTGGCAATCCAGCGTTGGCAGACGACCTCGCCCTATTGGCTACAAACCCTGCGTCATTACAAGATCTTTTAAATCATGTGATCAGTACTCGAAAATATGGAAGTTTGAACACAATGCAAGCAAGAGCGCAATTCAAATTTTTGGAAAACCAAATACCAACCCAAACTTCAATTGGACCTTGGATAAAGCCAGCATAACTATACCAAAATCGTACAAACATGTTGGAATGCTGATAACTAGTGATCTTTAGTAATGCAATAACGAATGGATGTCAAAAAAGGACGGAAATCATTCAAGCTAATGACAAGGTTTGGACAAGACTAAAACTACAAACCCAACGGTCATTAACGGACTATACACGAAGGTAAATCTACCCAGTGGACTGTACGGATCGCAATTTTTTAACAATCCAATTAAGAAACATAGTCAAAGACTCATTATATTCCAGAATGAAACTGTAAAAAGAATTCAGTGTTTTCAGAAACGTACTCGTTCAGACATTGCAGAGCCAATGCTCGGAATACTGCGAATGGGTACGGAGATAGACAAAAATAAACTTTTTTTCTCCGTCCGCTTATTGCCTTGCCGCCAAAAACTTTAACAAAGCAGATATTTTTTGTCTCGTTTTTACCAGTATCTTGATAAGTCAGCTGTACAAACTGGATTTATACCTGATATTATTAAAATTTTAAAAGATTATAATCTTCAAAAACATTTGATTAAATATGTCAAGACAGCACAATTTCCCTCCAAAATTGTGTGGAAAAGATGGGTAAATTCATCGATATATTACTATGAAAATGTGTTACTAAGGGACCGAGTGCTTGCCGACTGAGATTTTCTTCGCTTCCAAAATATACACTGTACGTACAATCCATCGCATTTTCTGTGGAAAATACCCTGCACGCATACAACACGATATGTAATCAAAATGTTCACTTATACTCCAACATGGAATGAGAAAGTATGTAAAAACTGCGAGGAACTGTATATCGATCCCATTCTCCGTTTCACATCTAAGTGCAATTTTACAAAGGCGGAAAAAAATAATTTTATTATAAAGATTCCTCGCAACATATGGACTCGATTTTATGTACAGTACGTATATAGATAATCTTTTACATGAACATTTTTGAGAATAATACTTGGAATGGATTGTGAACAATTCAAGAATAAGCTACAATCACTGGAAGAATACGAACTTTTCTTAAATGACAGCGCAAAATTTTTGGAAATCACATCTAGAAAGTTTTGAAAACTACAAAAATTGATTCTCTAGAACAAACTTCAATTAGAGAATACCAGTTCCAAACTGCCAGATGAAATATAATTAACATGTAATGTAAGATACAAGCATTGTAAAATATTGTGATATTTCTTTTGTTTTGTAAATCTCATCTTTGAGGAATAAAAAAATAATAATTGCATCAATTCCAAACGATATATCCTCCCAGTATACATATACATTCAGTTTTGTTGTGTTCTATTGGCGAGATGACTACATACACTACAATAATTCTGACAGCCCTTTAAAACTGTTCCGCTTCAAGGATTCTGGAATCACCAGTTTATATAATTAATTGGCCACTTCGAAAGGTCATCAGAATGTAACCCTTAATGGGATGTTGTCATATTCTTTATCAAACGGAAATAAGGATCTGTATTAATCAGATTCAATTAAGAAAAAAACAGAATAAAGAATGTACATTATTTTTAGTTATGACTTAGTTTTTTGGTGACAGAAATTTTACCGAGCCCTGTGGACTTGCAAAACTGAAATGTACATTTTTTTGCATATTTTGCCAAAAGTGTTAAGTATAATCGTTAGTTGCTTTTTGTATCGCCACTTGTGAGTACCGAAGCGGTATGAATGAAAACAGGCACCGGGGGAGAATACATGGTTGCCGTTGCAATTTAAATGACGGAATAAAAGCTCCAAAAAGGCAATTAGGGAAAAAACACATGTACATGTATATGGCCATATGTTAGGCGCCATTTGTGATAGAAATAAACCTCAAAGTCGTGGTTATATACTTTTCCTATTGGTTCTTTATTACTCGCACAGGAGATCATCGTCTATGGTAATTAGACGTGGGAACAAAACCCCTGCAAACATACAAACACGTAATACCAATACGTAAGTTTCTGGAACATGTACATATGTACCTCAATTTACATCCACAAATACATTGTAATTATATTCTATAATTACCTTTAACTAGCTGGTAACAACAAGTCCGAGATGTCATGGAAGAAGGAGTCACTGTCAGTTCCGGAGTAGCCTCGAAAGACTGGTTCAGCTCCGCAAATATCTAGCGTCGCGCTCCCCCTTGCACACTACTTACATGTATACCCACCCACAGACACACCCCTACATGTATACTCCTGCATGCACGCACAAACATACCCGTACACAAACCGGACAAACAGGCTAAACAAGCTATGACTGACACCTGGACGCACATGGACTAACTATAAATAGGCACACAGGTAAAAAGGACACACTCCCTGTAAACGGTAACGCAACAAATACACAATGAGGAAAAACGGTATAAAGCTAGTATATTAATAATCCGAAATAAAAGGCCAAAATAAATAAATTCAAAGTAAAATCAAAATCAAATACACGACACAGACAAATGAACGTAATACATATGACCATATGACATATATCGAACAAAAGGCGAAATAAAAAGAAAAATCATTCAGTAAAGACAGTTCAGAATCGCAATGCAGCATGCGCCAATGCGACAATACGAGGCGTGAATGTGCGCGGAGCGAAATAGTCAATGTTTTGTCACATAATTTTGTCGTTTTGGTGAGGGCCGGTTCAGTGTTTCTTTCGTTCAACGCACTGTTGATCATCTCATTATCGCTTTCAAAAAGCGACAATACCACCTTAATTTTCGTATATTTGACCCTAAATAGCAATCGAAAGTTACATTGAAACTACAAGTGGCTTTCACCAAGTAATACAACTAATTCCTCAACTTTGGATTATTTTAAAAAGAAACACATTTAGATCACAGTCAACAATGTTTAACAATATTTCAAAGTATCGCTGTAAATAAGACGCGCAATATCATAATGCTCTCTAACACAGTACCAACATCAGTACTTTACATCAAAAGTAGACATATCTTCTATGTTAACGGTCAAATAGTCTTGATGAGACTGTTAACTACAATTCTTTATTGTAGAGTCCAGTGTTTAAGAAAACAAGACCCGTAAATCCGTCCAAACATGTATGAACATAATGGTGAACGACTCTATTTTGTAAAACATGCAAGGGCTTTTCGCATTATACTTGACCACCAAGAATGACGTATTTTGATCTTTAGCATCGCGCATATAAAGAAAAACTAATGTTCAGTGAAGTAATGACAAAAACTATACAAATCAATATACATCTGCCAAAGACGCTAGTCTGTCGCCTCGGATAAGACATTAATTAATTGGACAAAAATCCAATGGAACGTGGTCTCTATACCAGCTTCTAGCGACCAACTTTTAAAACTAAAAAGGGACGTCCTTCAGTAATTATTATCGATATAAGCATTAGCCTACTAGGACGAATAATCACGCACTGCTTTCACCCCGTTCCCGTCAGGATGACTGTTTGTCCGTCCGTTGTTCAGATAAACATCAGTTATATTTGATAATCGAGATGTCGTCTAAGTTAGGGAGTATACAGGATTACTAAGATCGTCCGACTGTCTGTCCGTCTGTAGACACAACGATAGATCGACTACTCTTAAACTAATGGATTTATTTCAATCAATGAAACAACTAATTTGTAATAATTTTTATACCATGTATATGTGAGTTATCTTTATTTGAACGAAATATATCCACCTTTACAGAGTAATGCCCCTTTGTTTACAGGTTTACGACGCGCACAGTTTTTTTTTTTCTTTTTTTTTTGCGCGTCGTAAACCTGTGCTTTGTTACGCAACTATCGATCGACTACTCCCAATACAATTATAACTGTGATTGCAATATTTCAAAACATCACATTTTATAGCTCTTGATTAATGAATCAAATGATCATATTTCAATACTTTTACCATTTTCTAAATGTACAAAATTAATGGTTCAAGAATGAGATATTAAGCCGCCAGTTAACTTGAATGGTGTTAACTAGCCTAATGTTTTGTCACGCGCCAAATTTTAACGGCAGTTCATAAGTCAAATGCCATATTCGAATAAGTAAAAGCTGAAAAGGTGTTGACGGCATCATTTCCAATTTAAAGTGTTAAGGACATCTTTTTCATAAAATTTAGATATTATATCTTAATAAGAGGTTTATATACGTATTTAAAATCAAACAGTTATATATTACAATATGCGACATAATATAACAAAGTATTCAACATGCGACGTCGGAAATATGCCGAAATTTGGATTGTTTACAAAACCATGATTGATTGTGTTAACGATATCAGGCACTATTTTGAAATTGTGTTGGAGTGTTTGAAGAAACGGAAAGATTTATAACACAAAAAGCACTTGCTACAGTTAAATGGAAAGTCTTATTGAGATCGTCATTATTGGTGACACAGCATACCATTTTTTATCTTGAAGCGAACAGTTTTCCTCCATTTAAATTGCAACGACAACAATGTACAATGTATGTGACGTAGTTTCTCCCCCGTGATATTAGTCGGTAAAACACCAAATATCGGCATTAGTGTAACTAACAATAGGTTAAACATTATAGACGTCCTCATAACATGTAGATTAACAAATTCATGAACATGATTTTGAAAATAATGTCAGCAATGTATAAGAATCGAAGTGTAATCACTGAATTACGATCAAAACTGCGATGTGTTTTCAGAGAAAATTGCGTTTCCCCCCGTTTTTCCTGAAATATATCTCATAATTGTAACTTATATGAGTAATTTGATTATCTATTTATTTACAGGTTTTTTTTTAAGTTGCTTGTTACTTTATTGTATAATTAAAAAAAATACTGTATAGTAAAAGATTATCATTACAAATCGCTCATATTTCTAATTTTCAGCAATTTCAAGCAAAAAGAAGTTACATATGATATCGTTTTAGGCCACAGGATGTGTTCAGCACTGAGAAACATATAAACAAAAAGTGAAACATTGCCTGAATCTTGATTTTTATGATTTGATTCATGGAAAGCTCACTTTTTTTGATCACGTGATTTCCGGGCTACAACGATATTAAATATGTACATACCAATCGATACAGACGCACAAGGGTAGATTAGATGCTTACCTCTACCATCACTAATATTAATCAGCGGATTATGTTATAATTTAAAACAAAGTATGTGAGTATGTGGGCACTTTGACCGTCATTAACATGAAATTATGTTTGTTCTTTTTGTGTCTTGATAATGGATAATGGGACAGATCACCTCGAAAATTTTACATTATGTTTGTCCATACTAATGGAATTATTCTTTTCCCCATAAGGTATATTTGCAATCAACTTATATATACACGTGCGATTAGGTTTTACTTATTTCGCTGGTGATAAGAAATTGTGAAAATCAATCGCCGCAACAATGGCATTACAGTAAAATAAAAGTTTAAACCGCGAAATTGAATCCCCGTAATATAACGTTAGACACGAAATTATGATATTTTTTTAAAGTAATGACTGGTCCATGGAAATCCAAGGAATACCTGAAGTATCACAACGTGGTGCATTCTATTGCATTTTTATTGCATTTACTCCATCTGAATTGCAAATGACTATATATGATCTGTGCAACAAAGTTGACTTAGTACTAAACGTTTAAATTGATAGTGTATTTGATAACTCTGTTAGACTGATTTGTTGAACTTGTTAGCTTCAGAGCCTTTTATCACTGAATATTTATCCTCTTTATAACAAGTGACTATACTAGTTTCCTCGCAAGCAGCTACACATCGCCAGTTTCATAACAATGTAAGTGGCTATACAATTTTAACTGATGATTCTACAACTTCAAAATACAATCAAGTAAAATATATTGTGTCCATTAATATGATTTGTGTTTTTATGATGTTGGATTCATTTATAAACCTGTGATTGTACTTGAAGCAATGAAAACCAGACAGAATACCTTAAAATGATGCAAAATATTAGGCGATTGCCTCGATTCTTCGATGATGAACAGCAGATCAACTCATGAAAAGTTTCTAAAATGTTAATGCTGGTTAACCCACAACATTTCATTTGTCACTGGTAGTTCAAATTGTATCTATGACGCCGTTTATAACTTTAGATTATAACAAAAACGTATAGAATAAATAAAATTGGCAAACAATTATCCACTCTCCATTGTTTCATTTGTCTTAGCAAGTGACCGAGTACCGCTATACAGACTCGAAATTTAAAAGAAAAAAAAATACTATACACTTCCGGTCATATATACACCGACACACGCTCGAAGGGACATAACTCTTTCGACCATACAAAACCAATGTATGACCTTTCCAAGATGTTAACTTCCTTGTGAATGAAGGTTGGTTTAGATATACAGATAAACTATTTACTCATACACTCATATGCGTTCATATTAATATTTTCAACTATTTCGACCATTCAACTTAAAGAATATGTTCTGTAAACTTTCGCTTGCCGTTTGTTTTCGCGAATTTCACGATCAAGATTTGTTCGAGAAACTTTATCTATGCCGAATTGATATCTCCCACAATGGTTTCGATAAGCTTTTCCATTTAATTTTAAATTTGGGAAACTTAATCTCGTCGCGAACATACTTTGGAATGGAAATTGCGAAATATAGCAGTCGCAAAAAATATTTCATTTTGTTTAACATTTGAAAAATTGAATTTTCTATTAATAGTTAGAAGCAAACGCTTTTGTCCATAGAACACAATCTTTAGATTGTTTTTTTGTTATACCATCTAGTTTCTCAATATCTCGTGCTTTTTGTTACACTATCTAGTTTTTCAATATCTGGTGCTTTTCGTAATAGCACCAAGTTTCTCAATATCTGGTGCTTTTTGTTACACTATCTAGTTTTTCAATATCTGATGCTTTTCGTTCTACCATCTAGTTTCTCAATATCTCGTACTTTTCGTATATACCATCTAGTTTCTCAATATCTTGTGCTTTTTGTATATACCATCTAGCTTCTCAATATCTGGTGCTTTTTGTTACACTATCTAGTTTTTTAATATCTGATGCTTTTCGTTCTACCATCTAGTTTCTCAATATCTCGTACTTTTCGTATATACCATCTAGCTTCTCAATATCTGGTGCTTTTTGTTACACTATCTAGTTTTTTTCAATATCTGGTGCTTTTTGTTACACTATCTAGTTTCTCAATATCTCGTGCTTTTCGTTACACTATCTAGTTTCCCAATATCTGGTGCTTTTCGTTATACCATCTAGTTTCTCAATATCTCGTGCTTTTGGTTACACTATCTAGTTTTTCAATATCTCGTGCTTTTCGTAATACCACCAAGTTTCTCAATATCTGGTGTTTTTTGTTACACTATCTAGTTTTTTAATATCTGATGCTTTTCGTTCTACTATCTAGTTTCTCAATATCTGGTGCTTTTCGTTATACCATCTAGTTTATCAATATCTGGTACTTTTTGTTACACTATCTAGTTTTTCAATATCTGGTGTTTTTCGATATACCATCTAGTTTTTCAATATCTGGTGTTTTCCGATATACCATCTAGTTTCTCAATATCTCGTGCTTTTTGATATACCATCTAGTTTTTCAATATATTGTGCTTTTTGTTACACTATCTAGTTTCTCAATATCTAGTGTTTTTCGTTATATCATCTAGTTTTTCAATATCTGGTGCTTTTTGTTATACCATCTAGTTTCTCAATATCTGGTGTTTTTGATATACCATCTAGTTTTTCAATATCTGGTGCTTTTTGTTACACTATCTAGTTTCTCAATATCTGGTGCTTTTTGTTATACCATCTAGATTCTCGATATCTGGTGCTTTTCGTTATACCATCTAGTTTTTCAATATCTGGTGCTTTTTGTTACACTATCTAGTTTCTCAATATCTGGTGCTTTTTGTTATACTATCTAGTTTCTCAATATCTGGTGCTTTTTGTTATACCATCTAGTTTCTCAATATCTGATGCTTTTCGTTATACCATCTAGTTTTTCAATATCTGGTGTTTTTCGTTATTCCATCTAGTTTCTCAATATCTTGTGATTTTTATATACCATCTAGTTTTTCAATATCTGGTGTTTTTCGTTATACCATCTAGTTTCTCAATATCTCGTGCTTTTTGATATACCATCAAGTTTTCAATATTTGGTGTTTTTCGTTATTCCATCTAGTTTCTTAATATCTCGTGCTTTTTGATATACATATGTAAGATCTAATTTTTCAATATCTGGTGTTTTTCGTTATACCATCTAGTTTCTCAATATCTCGTGCTTTTTGATATACCATCTAGTTTTTCAATATCTGGTGCTTTTTGATGTACCATTTAGTTTTTTAATATCTGGTGTTTTTCGTTATACCATCTAGTTTCTCAATATCTGGTGTTTTTCGTTATACCATCTAGTTTCTCAATTTCTTGTGCTTTTTGATATACCATCTAGTTTTTCAATATCTGGTGTTTTTCGTTATACCATCTAGTTTCTCAATATCTCGTGCTTTTCGATATACCATCTAGCTTTTCAATATCTGGTGTTTTTCGTTATACAATCTAGTTTCTCAATATCTGGTGTTTTCGTTATACCATCTAGTTTTTCAATATCTGGTGTTTTTCGTTATACCATTCAGTTTCTCAATATCTCGTGCTTTTTGCTATACCATCTAGTATTTCAATATCTGGTGTTTTTCGTTATACCATCTTGTTTCTCAATATCTTGTGCTTTTTGATATACCATCTAGTTTTTCAATATCTGGTGTTTTTCGTTATACCATCTAGTTTCTCAATATCTTGTGCTTTTCGTTATACCATCTAATTTCTCAATATCTGGTGCTTTTTGCTATACCATGTAGTTTTTCAATATCTGGTGTTTTTCGTTATACCATCTTGTTTCTCAATATCTTGTGCTTTTTGCTATACCATCTAGTTTTTCAATATCTGGTGTTTTTCGTTATACCATCTAGTTTCTCAATATCTGGTGCTTTTTGATATACCATCTAGTTTTTCAATAACTGGTGTTTTTCGTTATACCATCTAGTTTCTCAATATCTGGTGATTTTCGTTATACCATCTAGTTTTTCAATATCTGGTGTTTTTCGTTATACCATCTAGTTTCTCAATATCTGGTGTTTTTCGTTATACCATCTAGTTTCTCAATATCTCGTGCTTTTTTATATACCATCTAGTTTTTCAATATCTGGTGTTTTTCGTTATATCATCTAGTTTCTCAATATCTCGTGTTTTTCGATATACCATCTAGTTTTTCAATATCTGGTGTTTTTCGATATACCATCTAGTTTCTCAATATCTCGTGCTTTTTGATATATCATCTAGTTTCTCAATATCTCGTGTTTTTCGATATACCATCTTGTTTTTCAATATCCGGTGTTTTTCGATATACCATCTAGTTTCTCAATATCTCGTGCTTTTTGATATACCATCTAGTTTTTCAATATCTGGTGTTTTTCGATATACCATCTAGTTTTTTCAATATCTGGTGTTTTTCAATATACCATCTAGTTTTTCAATATCTGGTGCTTTTTGATATACCATCTAGTTTTTCAATATCTGGTGTTTTTCGTTATACCATCTAGTTTCTCAATATCTCGTGCTTTATGGAAGCCGGCTCTTCGTAACCATAACAAAATTCACTTCTTCCATAAATATCGAAAACAGATACTTATAGCTGAGATTCAATATCAAAACCGTTTTCTCGCTAATTAGTGGTGCTAAGAAAAGGTTTTTATTTTCTCGTAATATTCATAATATTTTGTTGGGTCTTTAAAATCTTGCCATTGTATCTAAGCAACAGTTCCAGGTAATTTAGCTCGTCAACAATTTTGACGAACTTTATTGAAAACCATCAGCTTTGATGAATTAAGCTGTGAAAATCATTCAAATAGAGAGACAAATATTTATGATACCTTATATATATTAGTTACAACACCGAGTTCGTGCACTGTAAAAATCTTGTTTTCATGCCTTCTATTATGTTTATATGGAAATCAGAAATTAGAACGAATTTACGTACCCGGCCTACTTTACCTTTCGGCCGGGTACGAATTGGCCCCTATGTGTCCTAGTGGAGCATTGCCTCCGAAAATCACTCGGGCACAATTTTCTATACTTTTTTGTAGGTTCCAAGTATTTTGTGCGTATACAAGCATTTATATATTATTTTTGTCGAAAACAAACATAACTACCATTTTTAATACCTACCGTACCGCTCACAAAACATCAAATTCATACTTTGTAGACTTGCTGTATAAATTAACTGGGGAAAGGTCTTCATATGTGTATATGTAAAACAAAATGTCTCGCTGAGAATTTGATATTTTATATGGTTCAGTTTTATGCCTAGTAGGTAGCCGACCTAAAACAAGTACGATAAAATACATGCAAACGTTTAAATAACGGTTTCAATAACCATTACTTTGCTCCATTAGCAGTAATAGGCACCAATTGTAGCTCTAAAAAAGACACCATTTTCTGTCTAAAAGTCTTTTGAGCTACAATATTGCAGCTAATCAGAAATCAACTAACAATCAATTATAAAACTGTAAAAAATGTACATTGAAATTGTAGACTATACCTTGGCTTCATGGTCTAACCGTATGTACTCATTTCACTGCGCCGTAAATGTAAATATAATGATTTTCAGCTCTTTTTTATGCGTATAAAATGGAAACCTATGCATTGTAAGCGTTGTGATTCTGAAAATGTTGGTATTTCTATGGCGAATAAAACATTACTTCTTTAAAACGTAGATGGATTAAGTGTCTTTATCGATCTTGTGGGAAATGGAAAACACTTGTAGGGAAGTCTGTAGATCTAAAGAAGCTTCTGAACACTGGAGGTAATTATATAGACAAGTGTCAAAAAATATCAGTAATACTTTTTGGAAAGAAGTACTAAATGCAAGGATATTTGAATAGTTCAGATACATGTAACATGAAGGAGCTGAGAGGGAGGTCACTCTTGCTTACGCCAGTTTTGCATAATAAAAATATACTTTAAATAGGCGGTTGAAGAGTAACTTATTCTCAATGGTATAAAAAAAGTATATATGTTATTGGTGATTTATCTAAGTATTAATCTGCTATCACTTTACTCTCTTTTAATGAGTTTATTCAAAATATAATATAAACACTGACGTTCTCTATAATAATTGATTTACTACTGCCATAAGGAAACGTTTACAAACTTTTAATGACAGAGAACATATCATTATCCGACCAATTTTACCAAACAACATTGAGATAGTTTTATTAACACCAAAGGTTCAAAGCCTTTTTAAGATTTGATAAATGCGAGAATAAACGGTAAAGAGATAAAGAAAAATGGGCTGAGTTTTCAATCAGACGATAATGATTGGTTTAACATTTACACTATTCCATTTAAAATCTTAAATAAAATCAAGAGCATAGTGCATGGTTACAATTAAGAATATCGCAACATACTTTAACTACAAACCCTTTTCTGTCCAAAGCTAAATTCTAAGGGAAGAAAGAAAAAAAACTGAAATCCGAGCTGAATGGAAAAGTGGGATCAATTAATACAGATTCTTAACTATGCCTTTGAAGGCAATGTGTATAGATAGAAGAAATGAATATGTTCCCCATTCGAATGTGTACAAACTGTATATACGATCGTTTTTTCATGAACATTAATGTATGGATTTATCATAAACATATTGTAACTTTATCTATCATACATTTTTCTTTATACAAATTTTGATCACATCCGATTGGCCGAGATGACGACGTAATGATTTCGTAGACAAAAGAGTGACATAATGAAATTTGAATATTGATGAGATTATCTTAAGTAAATTGAATTATAATGATTAATTTGAATACACTTTTTTATGTTATTGAGATGTAACACAAAAATCTGAGTTTATTCTTGTCATAAATCGCTTCACATTTTATTTAGAGTATACTCAGATTTTTTGTATGACATCTTCATTACATAAAAAAATATCTATCAAATTAATCCGTAGGTCAACCAATTCATCCACAGTACAGTTTTTAATCGATATAGATAACACATTTACAATATAAGACTGGTGTTTAATATTCGGTATTACGTACAGACAATTAACGTATGTATCATTGAACTGCTGTATTGAAATAATCACTGCCGCAATTTTACTGTCAGACAACCATAGATTACACGCAGACACCTGTTGATTAAGGAAATTATATTCCAATGTAGTGTAGACTTTTAAAGTATAGTGTAGTTTACTTTTTACTGGTTCAAGTGACATTTCTTTTGTGTTTTGTTTCTGCGTCGGTGGACTTTGTTTAAAACAAAGGCAATGTGTGCAGAGCTCCCCAGCAGAGAGACTGATTTACCGCCCAACAGTGACAGTGGGGGGTAGACAGGTTCCACGTTAATTGACCATTTATAATTGATTTTTTCCTAATACTTATGTACATTGTTGATAGTGTAATAATGTCCGACACTTTGACTTTCCTTGGCGGTGAGTAATGTCTTGTTGGGGATAATTAGTCGCGCTAATTGATTAATTGTACTGTTTACCGCTACTTGTTGATGTATTGGCGGAAAACTACACACACTGGGCGATATAGCATCACATGACCAAAACGCCTGGTCAACTTAACGCGTGTGTGCATCAAATCGTCTTTACAACAGCATCTATTCAACATTTATTCATTTATATCAAAATCTTATGTCCTTTTGTTCGTCTGGAATATCATGATTTTACCATGACTGTTTAGTACTGTGCACATATCAGAGCCTAGAACATGACCCTTGGTATGTTTGTAAATGTAGAGGAAGCGTTAAATACCTCGGCGGGAGTAGGTTGCAAGTTGAGATCCGGCGAGTAATCAGGGTGGACTTGTAGGATACTAAACAAAAGGCTTTAAACAGTCGTGTCATTGCTGCTTAGGGCTGTTCATTTAACCAGATCGTTTTCACATACGGACATACTGGCCATTAGTGTATCCATAACCTACCGCCGTATTCGGACCGCGGACAGTTCGACACTGACCACTGCCGCGTTCGGACCTCGGACACTGGACGTTACAGGTACTTATATAAGTAGTTTAGATGGAAATACAAATTCATTATCATTGTTATTAAATTCAGGTATGATGCTTGTTTTTGTACATAAGTATTTTAGAGGAGACTATTATGAATGATTGACAAAATGCTAACTGGTCATCCAAAATTTCAATTCGTAAAGCTTATGTGAAATTATTTCATAATGGGCTAATTTAAAGCATACACAATATCATTTGTTGTTTCCTTTAACTACTCTGATTTAGATAATACATCAATTTATTCCTCTCCAGAATATCTGATACACAACCAGATAATTTTAGTGTAGTACTGCGAATCCTAACTCTATTGATAAATAAACATCAGAGAGGTGATCTTCATCAACCACCGTGTACATTTAGTGTAGTACTGCGAATCCTAACTCTATTGATAAATAAACATCAGAGAGGTGAACTTCATCAACCACCGTGTACATTTAGTGTAGAACTGCGAATCCTTACTTTATTGATAAATAAACATCAGAGAGGTGAACTTCATCAACCACCGTGTACATTTAGTGTAGTACTGCGAATCCTAACTCTATTGATAAATAAACATCAGAGAGGTGAACTTCATCAACCACCGTGTAAATTTAGTGTAGTACTGCGAATCCTAACTCTATTGATAAATATATATAAACATCAGAGGGGTGAACTTCATCAAACACCGTGTACATTTAGTGTAGTACTGCGAATCCTAACTTTATTGATAAATAAACATCAGAGAGGTGAACTTCATCAACCACCGTGTACATTTAGTGTAGTACTGCGAATCTTAAATCTATTAATAAATCAACATCAGAGAGGTGAACTTCATCAACCACCGTGTACATGTAGTGTAGTACTGCGAATCCTAACTCTATTGAAAAATCAACATCAGAGAGGTGAACTTCATCAACCACCGTGTACATTTAGTGTAGTACTGCGAATCTTAAATCTATTGATAAATAAACATCAGAGAGGTGAACTTCCTCAACCAGCGTGTACATTTAGTGTAGTACTACGAATCATAACTATATTGATAAATAAACATCAGAGAGGTGAACTTCATCAACCACCGTGTACATTTAGTGTAGAACTGCGAATCTTAAATCTATTAATTAATAAACATCAGAGAGGTGAACTTCATCAACCACCGTGTACATTTAGTGTAGAACTGCGAATCCTAACTCTATTAATAAATAAACATCAGAGAGGTGAACTTCATCAACCATCGTGTACATTTAGTGTAGAACTGCGAATCCTAAATCTATTGATAAATAAATATCAGAGAGGTGAACTTCATCAACCACACTGTACACAGACTGTGTATCTATCTCAAGCCAATACTGTTTTGTCAGTCTGCTGCGGGCATTTCATTTCCATTGAATGTATATGTTATTTCCTGGTCAGCCAGTAAAACTTCATGTGTTGTCAATATCTATAAAACGGTTAATATTAAATCGCTCTATTGAAGTCTATTGGGGTTGACCAGTTAGCCACTCTACCGTTCATATTAAACATATCGGGCCCGATTTCTAATCAAATGTCGATATGTCCAATTAACTGCTGTTTATAGTCGATAGGTAATTAAATATTTTAATAATACTAGATCGATACTCGCCAATGCTAACTGTGAACCCTATACTACCTGCCGCTACCTATACTCTGTTTTATAGTAGTAAGAACGCTTTCTTGGGAGCAATTCGACTGATACATCTGAACCTCCACCTGGATCACATCATAAAGGTAAATAGTCTCGCTAGCGTTCTATATATTTGGAAAAACGAGTTGAAGGCTTCTAAAATAAACTAAAAATAACAACAACTATAAGATGTTTTGAGTAAAATATCAGTAGGGACGGAAATACAGAATCGTTTCATCCTTCTAGTTTTGTCAAAGTGACAATCTTATAATAGGCGAAAGGAAATTATTAAATTGGATATGGGAACAATTGGAAAGTCATAACCTTCTTAATGTAGCTATAAGGCCTAGTTTTTAGGTAGGATATGTTAGCGATATTACGAATAGATGACAGACATGTGGTCATATGCAGTATGTCCGGGACCCTCCCGAGTGTATCAGGTTACACCCGTTAGAAGCTCTGGGCCAGAAGGTTTTGTCCACAACAAAAGAGTACATGTATCATATTGGCATAAGTCACCGAATATCAGAGAAATATACCCTTCATACTAAACAAACAAGTCTCGGTGAAGTAGTATTAAATAAACTTATGATATGTTGACACAAAGTCAGTGATTTCTGGTGCCAAAGGCCATGCCTTCTTGACGCTACTTACATGGTATTTAGTCTGTGAAAATTAAGTGTCGGACAAATTCTCCTCAATTGAAATGAAGCGGATCTGACTATATACACTGTAGAAAATACTATGGCGAGTGTTAACAATCTCCACAATAGAAGCTGAGGTCGACTTTAGTATAGGGACAAGGTAGGGAGTCTCGGTTAAGGTAAATACGGAACATGGCCAATCGTTGTCCATCCTGTTGACAAACATATCTAAAAGGATTTACTTTTTTAAGACACGGTCACGAACGTAGTTAACAAAGCCATGACATCCCTATTTACGTGTCCGTACAAATACGATACAAACTGTTACTTATGATGAAACAAGCAACCTTTCACTGAAAAGCTGCAATATAACAGTACGGTAAGTTAGTTTTCATTGTAATGTTTTTAATTCAATTTTCATACTGTATTATATTTTCACCAATGTTCACTTATGCATGCACACATATGTAATTCAATGCTACAGTTTATATGTGTTAACAAATCAATGCAACTTGCGATCATTGTCATATAAACCTGCATGTTATCTATAGGACATCTTTAGATTATACCATATCCTTTCATGTTCTGACTGGTCTGTACCATAGCTGCCATAGTACTGTTTTAATTAGTGTTACACAGTTGGAGGTATGATAAGGAACTATAGGTGATAGAATAGTACTACAAAAGTGCAGCCACTCTCCAATTACCTGAATAACAGCCTTGAGATTTAACTCCGTAGTGTTTTAGGTATATCGGACTTGTTGTTGACTCATTTGAATGCCTTTAAAGCTGAAGTAAACATTTCTTCTTTTACTATCTTGGTGACACAGTTGAGTCAGTGAGCAGACGTTCCTTCTTTTACTATCTTGGTGACACAGATGAGTCAGTGAGCAGACGTTCCCTCTTTTACTATCTTGGTGACACCGTTGAGTCAGTGAGCAGACGTTCCTTCTTTTACTATCTTGGTGACACAGATGAGTCAGTGAGCAGACGTTCCTTCTTTTACTATCTTGGTGACACAGTTGAATCAGTGAGTAGACGTTCCTTCTTTTACTATATTGGTGACACAGTTGAGTTAGTAAGCAGACGTTCCTTCTTTTACTATCTTGGTGACACATTTGAGTCAGTGAGCAGACGTTCCTTCTTTTACTATATTGGTGACACAGATGAGTCAGTGAGCAGACGTTCCTTCTTTTACTATCTTGGTGACACAGTTGAGTCAGTGAGCAGACGTTCCTTCTTTTACTATCTTGGTGACACAGATGAGTCAGTGAGCAGACGTTTCTTCTTTTACTATATTGGTGACACAGTTGAGTCAGTGAGCAGACGTTCCTTCTTTTACTATCTTGGTGACACAGTTGAGTCAGTGAGCAGACGTTTCTTCTTTTACTATCTCGGTGACACAGTTGAATCAGTGAGTAGACGTTCCTTCTTTTACTATATTGGTGACACGGTTGAGTCAGTGAGCAGACGTTCCTTCTTTTACTATCTTGATGACACATTTGAGTCAGTGAGCAGACGTTCCTTCTTTTACTATATTGGTGACACAGTTGAGTTAGTAAGCAGACGTTTCTTCTTTTACTATATTGGTGACACAGTTGAGTCAGTGAGCAGACGTTCCTTCTTTTACTATAATGGTGACACAGTTGAGTTAGTAAGCAGAGGTTCCTTCTTTTACTATATTGGTGACACAGTTGAGTCAGTGAGCAGACGTTCCTTCTTTTACTATTTTGGTGACTCAGTTGAGTCAGTGATCAGAAGATGGTCTTTCTCTAGACATAGCCTGTTCTCTATAAAATAGGCAGTCAGTTGATCTGATATGTGGAGTAAATAATCAGTAGATCATATACGACTTCACAGAAATTGTACAAGAAATCTATACAAATTTGGAAAATGCAAATAGAAAGAGTATGAAAGTCTGATACTCAAAGACTATATCCGCCATCTATAGAGAGATATGTATAGTTAAATCCCCAAGGAATAAAAAAAAAGAAGCGTTATTAGCTGTGTAGGAAATGGAATGTTTAAAAACATCCAGAAAACAAAATATGGTTTTGACATTGTATGTAAATAATGAAGCCATTTAAAATCTCTGTTTTTTACGCTAAAATTCACTCTAGTAGTAAAACTTTCTTTACATATGCACATCACCGGGTACTGTTTCACGTAATTAACCAGATACGATGCTCCTTACCTCGTGGTTTCTTTATCACCCAAGTTACACATATAATCACAAGTGCTTTCTACATTGATTTGATCACCATATATGTACATATACGATATACATTACATGTATTGTTATGTCATGTGTAAAATGACAACTAATGAACTCAAACAAACAAGTACTTTATTGTATAGCGGATATTGTCGGTGAAACGGAGGACATTTCCTTTACGAATCGCCTTCTTCTATATGACTTTATCAGCATTAGTCTCCCGGATATCTATATCTCGTCTATATTTACTCTTCCTTACATTCGAATTTTTGTTTTTATAGTTGTACTCTTTCTGTTAAGCACTTTTCATTCAAAAAGACATTTAGGTTAATATTATAAATTCGTCCATTTATTGCTATTATCATTATTTTTGAAAACTCCAAGTTGTATCTATATGATCCATATTTTAAATTGAAAAAAAGTCTTCAACAATGAATTACGTTTCTTATACAAATGATAACAATACATCTCAAATGTTTACACTTTTCGATACAGATGGAATTGCCGACAAACTTTTAACCACTGCTCCATTTAAAACGGTACTTACTATTTTCCAAATACGCTTTATACTGTGTATTTTCTATCAGCTTTAGTGTGAATAAAAATGTGTATTATCCATTTAAAACCTATTTATAAAGATTTTAATCACATTACCATTTCAATGGCCTCGAAAGAGTAGGTGATTGTTACAATAACAATATTAAACAGAGTTAAGCAGATTGTGTGAGATTGACAGCATTACTTGTGGTTAAGAGTATGTGTGTGCGGAAATGTAAAAGTCTTCAAAGAATTGAAGGTAAGGACGCTATATATGATCATTTCACGGTATCAGTGCATAGACTAAGATGATATCGATGTGAGTGTCAGTGTGGAATGAAAGATATAATAACAATGTATATATATGTCAGATAAAAATAATTGTCGGTCAATGTTTATTAATTTCCTATTTACCGATGGGTGGCGTCCACAACCTGTATAGTACTGATGTATCTACTGAGGTGTTTACTATTTACCGATGGGTGGCTTCCATAACCTGTATAGTACAGATGTATGTACTGAGGTGTTTACTATTTACCGATGGGTGGCTTCCACAACTTGTATAGTACAGATGTATGTACTGAGGTGTTTACTATTTACCGATGGGTGGCTTCCACAACCTGTATAGTACAGATGTATGTACTGAGGTGTTTACTATTTACCGATGGGTGGCTTCCACAACCTGTATAGTACAGATGTATGTACTGAGGTGTTTACTATTTACCGATGGGTGGCTTCCACAACCTGTATAGTACAGATGTATGTACTGAGGTGTTTACTATTTACCGATGGGTGGCTTCCACAACCTGTATAGTACAGATGTATGTACTGAGGTGTTTACTATTTACCGATGGGTGGCTTCCACAACCTGTATAGTACAGATGTATGTACTGAGGTGTTTACTATTTACCGATGGGTGGCTTCCACAACCTGTATAGTACAGATGTATGTACTGAGGTGTTTACTATTTACCGATGGGTGGCTTCCACAACCTGTATAGTACAGATGTATGTACTGAGGTGTTTACTATTTACCGATGGGTGGCTTCCACAACCTGTATAGTACAGATGTATGTACTGAGGTGTTTACTATTTACCGATGGGTGGCTTCCACAACCTGTATAGTACAGATGTATGTACTGAGGTGTTTACTATTTACCGATGGGTGGCTTCCACAACCTGTATAGTACAGATGTATGTACTGAGGTGTTTACTATTTACCGATGGGTGGCTTCCACAACCTGTATAGTACAGATGTATGTACTGAGGTGTTTACTATTTACCGATGGGTGGCTTCCACAACCTGTATAGTACAGATGTATGTACTGAGGTGTTTACTATTTACCGATGGGTGGCTTCCACAACCTGTATAGTACAGATGTATGTACTGAGGTGTTTACTATTTACCGATGGGTGGCTTCCACAACCTGTATAGTACAGATGTATGTACTGAGGTGTTTACTATTTACCGATGGGTGGCTTCCACAACCTGTATAGTACAGATGTATGTACTGAGGTGTTTACTATTTACCGATGGGTGGCTTCCACAACCTGTATAGTACAGATGTATGTACTGAGGTGTTTACTATTTACCGATGGGTGGCTTCCACAACCTGTATAGTACAGATGTATGTACTGAGGTGTTTACTATTTACCGATGGGTGGCTTCCACAACCTGTATAGTACAGATGTATGTACTGAGGTGTTTACTATTTACCGATGGGTGGCTTCCACAACCTGTATAGTACAGATGTATGTACTGAGGTGTTTACTATTTACCGATGGGTGGCTTCCACAACCTGTATAGTACAGATGTATGTACTGAGGTGTTTACTATTTACCGATGGGTGGCTTCCACAACCTGTATAGTACAGATGTATGTACTGAGGTGTTTACTATTTACCGATGGGTGGCTTCCACAACCTGTATAGTACAGATGTATGTACTGAGGTGTTTACTATTTACCGATGGGTGGCTTCCACAACCTGTATAGTACAGATGTATGTACTGAGGTGTTTACTATTTACCGATGGGTGGCTTCCACAACCTGTATAGTACAGATGTATGTACTGAGGTGTTTACTATTTACCGATGGGTGGCTTCCACAACCTGTATAGTACAGATGTATGTACTGAGATGTTTACTATTTACCGATGGGTGGATTCCACAACCTGTATAGTACAGATGTATCTACTGAGGTGTTTACTATTTACCGATGGGTGACTTCCACAACCTGTATTGTACAGATGTATGTACTGAGGAGTTTACTATTTACCGATGGGTGACTTCCACAACCTGTATAGTACAGATGTAAGTACTGAGGTGTTTACTATTTACCGATGGGTGGCTTCCACAACCTGTATAGTACAGATGTATGTATTGAGGTGTTACTATTTACCGATGGGTGGATTCCACAACCTGTATAGTACAGATGTATGTACTGAGGTGTTTACTATTTACCGATGGGTGGCGTCCACAACCTGTATAGTACTGATGTATGTACTGAGTTGTTTACATTTTGTTTTGTTATTAGACTAACCTCTTAACAATTTTAACCCACAGAACTGATGCGTTTCAAAGAATGTGAACAAAGTAACTTACCCTATCTTACACAAATGCAGTTACAATAAAATAGTGTTATTTTGAGTCCTTTCAATGTTGACTTTAGTCCTGGTAATAAGTAGATTTACAGTATCAATGATATAGTATAAAGTTGATTAAGTAAAGAAGGGTAACCATATAAGCTTTAATATACACCAATGTACATGAAGCAGGTAAGCATCATCTGATTCACAACGCATATACATTCCATCGGTATCGTACGGTATTCAAGTATTTTAATTCCGATAATTCAGGTATCGTACTGTATTCAAGTTTTTTAATTCCGATAATTCAGGTATCGTACTGTATTCAAGTTTTTTATTTCCGATAATTCAGGTATCGTACTGTATTCTAGTTTTATAATTCCGATAATTCAGGTATCGTACTATATTCAAGCTTAAATTCCAATAATTCAGGTATCGTACTGTATTCAAGTCTTAATTCCAATAATTCAGGTATCGTACTCTATTCAAGCTTAAATTCCAATAATTCAGGGATCGTACTGTATTCAAGTTTTAATTCCGATACTCAGGTATCGTAATGTATTCAAGCCTCAATTCCCCTATTTCAGGTATCGTAAAGTATTCAAGTTTTAATTCCGATACTAAGGTATCGTAATGTATTCAAGCTTCATTTCCAATTATTCAGGTATCGTACTGTATTCAAGTTTTAATTCCAATAATTCAGGTATCGTACTCTATAAGCTTCTATTCCAATAATTCAGGAATCTTACTGTATTCAAGTTTTAATTCCGATAATTCAGGTATCAGTATAGGGGATATAATTAAATACATTATTGACATTACTTATCATAAATTTAGAGACAGACTATCAATTATCTATCAATCACCTTTTAACCTCTAGTCCTGGTATCTCTGATTAATCCGAGGATATAGATGGCCATGTTCGGCAACACATGAGCTGGGACAATAGGAATTAATAATAAATTTGTGGCAGGCGGCGATAGGAGGTGTTAACTTTACTCCACAGGCATTGTCTTCCGTAGTAAACATTTAAACCATAAACAAAGATAACAAAAGCACCTGGCGATGGATTCAGGTTCGATCTGTTCTCTGATTCCTGTTTGTCTCTTTTCAAGTTCGATCATTATATGGTGCCATGTTTTATCATGCTGTTACGGGGTTCTGTAGCTAGACAACCGTGTGTCAATAGAGGGATATTGAGATGTAGAATTCGACCATTTTACTAGGACTTGCTGCGTCATGTTGACATTCTTTAGTCATACATCTGTCTATCATTAAAATGATATAAATATGTAGTGTTTGATATTTCTGGATACAATGCTGTGTCATGTTGGAATGGGTTCAATCACTACTGTATCTCAGTTACAAAGTGCTGAGCCATGTTAGTAGGAATTCTGTATATGTAGTCTTCAGTCATTTTGTAATTAGGCACTACGTATTTTTGGTAGTACAAGATTAAGATTAAGAAACCCGTTGTGTCCAGAAAGGTTTTGAATAATACAAAAAATAACTGTTCCAAAAAAACGTGTTTTATTCAACCAAAGATAAATTACAATGGAAGAAGTAAACCTTCAAGAAATATATTCACTTATAGTTCCACTGTGGAAAGATTCTACTGCTTAACACTTTATGGACTTCCAATCTTGTAATATTATATAATATTTAAATATATATACAAATATTAATATAATAAATTCTGCGACATTAATTGCTTAATGTTTTGTCCTTGCCATGACATGAACAGTAAGGGTTATATAACTCATTATAAGATTCATTGTACAATAGGGCGTCACAGACTTAACATCATACAGAGTCGGGCTAGTTCTAGTTACCATGCCTTATACAGTTACTAGTTCCAATAACCATAACTTATACAAAGTCACACTAGTTCCAATTACCATACCTTATACAAAGTCACACTAGTTCCAATAACCATACCTTATACAAAGTTAGACTAGTTCCAATAACCATACCTTATACAAAGTTAGACTAGTTCCAATAACCATACCGTATACAAAGTTAGACTAGTTCCAATAACCATACCTTATACAAAGTTAGACTAGTTCCAATAACCATACCTAATACAAAGTCACACTTGTTCCAATTACCATGCCTTATACAAAGTTAGACTAGTTCCAATAACAATACCTTATACAAAGTCACACTAGTTCCGATAACCATACCTTATACAAAGTTAGACTAGTTCCAATAACCATACCTTATAAAAAGTCACACTAGTTCCAATGACCATACCTTATACAAAGTCACACTAGTTCCAATAACCATACCTTATACAAAGTTAGACTAGTTCGAATAACCATACCTATACAAAGTTAGACTAGTTCCAATAACCATACCTTATACAAAGTTAGTCTAGTTCCAATAACCATACCTTATACAAAGTCACACTAGTTCCAATTACCATGCCTTATACAAAGTTAGACTAGTTCCAATAACCATACCTTATACAAAGTCAAACTAGTTCCGATAACCATACCTTATACAAAGTCACACTAGTTCCAATAACCATACCTTATACAAAGTCACACTAGTTCCAATAACAATACCTTATACAAAGTCACACTAGTTCCAATAACCATGTACCTCATACAAAGTTAGACTAGTTCCAATAACCATACCTTATACAAAGTAACACTAGTTCCAATAACAATACCTTATACAAAGTTATACTAGTTCCAGTAACCATACCTTATACAAAGTCACACTAGTTCCAATAACCATACCTTATATAAAGTCACACTAGTTCCAATAACCATACCTTATACAAAGTTAGACTAGTTCCAATAACCCTACCTTATACAAAGTTAGACTAGTTCCAATAACCATACCGTATACAAAGTTAGACTAGTTCCAATAACCATACCTTATATAAAGTCACACTAGTTCCAATAACCATACCTTATACAAAGTCACACCAGTTCCAATAACAATACCTTATACAAAGTTAGACTAGTTCCAATAACCATACCTTATACAAAGTCACACT
>SAYR01008532.1:0-14436 GCA_004382745.1 Argopecten irradians irradians | reverse complement strand
CATACCTTATACAAAGTTAGACTAGTTCCAATAACCATACCTTATACAAAGTCACACTAGTTCCAATAACCATACCTTATACAAAGTTAGACTAGTTCCAATAACCATACCTTATACAAAGTCACACTAGTTCCAATAACCATACCTTATACAAAGTTAGACTAGTTCCAATAACCATACCTTATACAAAGTCACACTAGTTCCAATAACCATACCTTATACAAAGTTAGACTAGTTCCAATAACCATACCTTATACAAAGTCACACTAGTTCCAATAACCATACCTTATACAAAGTTAGACTAGTTCCAATAACCATACCTTATACAAAGTCACACTAGTTCCAATAACCATACCTTATACAAAGTTAGACTAGTTCCAATAACCATACCTTATACAAAGTCACACTAGTTCCAATAACCATACCTTATACAAAGTTAGACTAGTTCCAATAACCATACCTTATACAAAGTCACACTAGTTCCAATAACCATACCTTATACAAAGTTAGACTAGTTCCAATAACCATACCTTATACAAAGTCACACTAGTTCCAATAACCATACCTTATACAAAGTTAGACTAGTTCCAATAACCATACCTTATACAAAGTCACACTAGTTCCAATAACCATACCTTATACAAAGTTAGACTAGTTCCAATAACCATACCTTATACAAAGTCACACTAGTTCCAATAACCATACCTTATACAAAGTTAGACTAGTTCCAATAACCATACCTTATACAAAGTCACACTAGTTCCAATAACCATACCTTATACAAAGTTAGACTAGTTCCAATAACCATACCTTATACAAAGTCACACTAGTTCCAATAACCATACCTTATACAAAGTTAGACTAGTTCCAATAACCATACCTTATACAAAGTCACACTAGTTCCAATAACCATACCTTATACAAAGTTAGACTAGTTCCAATAACCATACCTTATACAAAGTCACACTAGTTCCAATAACCATACCTTATACAAAGTTAGACTAGTTCCAATAACCATACCTTATACAAAGTCACACTAGTTCCAATAACCATACCTTATACAAAGTTAGACTAGTTCCAATAACCATACCTTATACAAAGTCACACTAGTTCCAATAACCATACCTTATACAAAGTTAGACTAGTTCCAATAACCATACCTTATACAAAGTCACACTAGTTCCAATAACCATACCTTATACAAAGTTAGACTAGTTCCAATAACCATACCTTATACAAAGTCACACTAGTTCCAATAACCATACCTTATACAAAGTTAGACTAGTTCCAATAACCATACCTTATACAAAGTCACACTAGTTCCAATAACCATACCTTATACAAAGTTAGACTAGTTCCAATAACCATACCTTATACAAAGTCACACTAGTTCCAATAACCATACCTTATACAAAGTTAGACTAGTTCCAATAACCATACCTTATACAAAGTCACACTAGTTCCAATAACCATACCTTATACAAAGTTAGACTAGTTCCAATAACCATACCTTATACAAAGTCACACTAGTTCCAATAACCATACCTTATACAAAGTTAGACTAGTTCCAATAACCATACCTTATACAAAGTCACACTAGTTCCAATAACCATACCTTATACAAAGTTAGACTAGTTCCAATAACCATACCTTATACAAAGTCACACTAGTTCCAATAACCATACCTTATACAAAGTTAGACTAGTTCCAATAACCATACCTTATACAAAGTTACACTAGTTCCAATAACCATACCTTATACAAAGTTAGACTAGTTCCAATAACCATACCTTATACAAAGTTAGACTAGTTCCAATAACCATACCTTATACAAAGTTATACTCGTTCCAATAACCATACCTTATACAAAGTTACACTAGTTCCAATAACCATACCTTATACAAACTTAAACTAGTTCCAATAACAATACCTTATACAAAGTCACACTAGTTCCAATAACCATACCTTATACAAAGTTAGACTAGTTCCAATAGCCATACCTTATACAAAGTTAGACTAGTTCTAATAACCATACCTTATACAAAGTTAAACTTGTTCCAATAACCATACCTTATACAAAGTTAGACTATTTCCAATAACCATACCTTATACAAAGTCACACTAGTTCCAATAACCATACCTTATACAAAGTTAGACTAGTTCCAATAACCATACCTTATACAAATTCGGATGAGTTTCAACAACCATATATGATTTAAAGGCGGGCAGACAGGTACCCACAGGGCCTGGATTCCATTTCCTCCGAACATTCCTACACACATTGTCTTTGTCGTATAGCCGAGGATTGCATATACTGCTGCCATTGACATATAGTATAAAGCATTGGTACACAAATCAAATGTGAATTGTTTAGTCACTGTAAATAGATAATCAATGCACAAGTTACCGCGGGAAATTAAACGTCTTTGTTAACGTAAGTTTATATAAACAATTCAGACCGAACTGTTTGATTCTATTCAAACTTGTTTTTGTTTACAACAGATGAATTTCATTTTGTAGACAGTTTATAGGTAACAAAGGGATAACAATGTCTCCGTGAGATCGAGGCTGAGACTTCTCGGCCCTTTATTAATCCCTTGCTGAAAAGTTGATGTGAATATGTTCTACATTAAAATAACTATATACTATTTCAGACCATGGCATCCTTCCGGAGGGGAGGTCAGTGTCGGCAGTCAAAAGTACTGTCCACAGAGGAAAAATGGAAGATCATTTTTAATCAGGTAATATGTCAATAATCTAAACTGAACAGCAATTAACTGCCTGGTAGGATATTATTATGACTGATTCTCATTGCATATTGAGGTCAGTGAATATACGGTCCTATCCAAACCTATACTTACCCCTCGGCCCCTTCCAAATACTTTTTGAACTGAACTAAACAATATTCATAGATAACAGTGTTAATTTGAGATATTTAATAACGTATCTCCATGTTATATACATAGATATTGTGAGAACATCAAACGACCTTTGAATACCTCGCGGTGGTGTAATTGATTTAGATTGTGCTAATTTTAGACGATTCATTGTTAAACAAACATGCGACTGGTGTCGTTTTTTGTTTTTCTATGAGTGTTATATTATAGCATAATTTGGACTTGAAAATCTCATAATTACAACCCTCCACACAGACAGATACCGTCTTATCTTTAAAGGTAATTATCTAAACACAGAGGTCCCTTCAGGGGCCCTATATTTCACGAACATTTATATAAACGTTTTTTAAACCAATATGAAAATTCAATGGAAACTGTTGATAAACCATGCTCCCTCAGATCACCAGTTTTACAGGGCCGACCCATTTATTGATTTAATTTAAATACGGTTATTTAATCGTAGAAATATATTCGGGCAAACTGATATACAATGTAAATGTTTGTTAACATTATAATATGAGTATAATAATAAATGTAATACTGCTAAATATAAAATGCATATACATTTTTTGTAATGTTGCAGCATAAAAAGATTACATGGTCAGTGTCTTAAAATATAAGCTGTATGTTAGCTCTGGAAAAAAAGGCATTAGTGGCTCACCGGAGCCTCGCCATTTTGTCTTTCTTAACCCTCGCAAAAATACAGCTGATATTTCAAGACATTGACCATGTATTCTCTATATATCTTCAGATATCAGTTAACATGAGTCGAATTTTGATACCATTTTTTTATGCACTCTTTTATTCCAGCAAATGAGAACATCTGTATACACTGCAAAGCAATATTGTGATCACCTCCGGAAGTCCATACAGAGCATGTCCGGGGAAAGTGGCGACAATTCCGGAAATCGGGATTATAGACCGATTTCGTATTTATTGCGAAAACTCAAAGTTGACTTACAAATGTCGTTTCCAAGGTACTGATATAACTTAACATCTCGAAAGTATTTTATTCAAAATTTTGATACTATTAGAATTGTGTAGCATTTCGGTATTCAGACAAAAACATATCTAATGATTTTGTGGCATTGAACATTTGACTGATAACTATGATTTTTGTGGTAGTTTTGTAAAGGACTTTCTAAGAGAGCCACTTTGTGGCACCAGTCTACTGCTGACTCTCCTGAAAGCCGTCCAGAAGTGCACGTCTGACCTTTCAAAGGCCACAGCCAAAGTCAAGGCCATCAATTCTAAGAAGCTGTTGGTACGATTAGTTTTCTTCTGAATTGTTTACTGATATCATTTCAAATACATTAAGACAGGTTTCTCTTCCCATTAATTTTATTTCAAGATTATGATTATTTTAATAATTTTTATTTTCAGATTCGATATTAAGGCGAAAGCTTATAAATTGATTTTAATTCACTATCAAAAAATAACTTTTGTTCAGACGTTTTCCTTAACTGGGAACATTACATGAAACATTAACTATCTCTTTGTTTCCGACTGTTATTTCAGACCGACGAACATGACTGTTTGTTGTGCCTGAAATTTACTTTACGTGAGCAGGTAGGTGTGACGTAATTGTTAATGACATTGCTGTGTACAGCTACCGGACTCAAAGTGGACGGTAACCGTGCTCATTGATTATTGTATAACATCCTTATTCCATTAATAAGTGAATAGGTAGCGCTCTTAACAGGACAGCTATTGATTAAGATATCCCTTGAAATGTTTGTCTTAATGTGTATTTAATTCATGATTCCAATACGCTATAATACATACTTATCACATCCGTGGAAATAATGGAAGCTAGAGAAATCAGATAAAATGACTTTGATATCTTCTGTCACTAGAAGGTGTATATCTTGGCTAGTCCATTATCATTATATTAGTAGGAAGTCACCAGCCTTCTCCTAGACGTGTCGTATAAGGTTTATATCTTGGCTAGTCCATTATCATTATATTAGTAGGACGTCACCCACATTCTCCTAGACATGTCGTATAAGGTGTATATCGTGGCTAGTCCATTATCATTATATTAGTAGGAAGTCACCAGCCTTCTCCTAGACGTGTCGTATAAGGTTTATATCTTGGCTAGTACATTATCATTATATTTGTAGGACATCACCCGCCTTCTCCTAGACGTGTCGTATAAGTTTTATATCTTGGCTAGTCCATTACCATTATATTTGTAGGACGTCACCCACCTTCTCCTAGACATGTCGTATAAGGTGTATATCGTGGCTAGTCCATTATCATCATATTAGTAGGACGTCACCCACCTTCGCCTAAATCTGTCGTATAAGGTGTATATCTTGGCTAGTTAATTATCATTATATTTGTAGGACGTCACCCGCCTTCTCCTAGACGTGTCGTATAAGTTTTATATCTTGGCTAGTCCATTATCATTATATTAGTAGGAAGTCACCTGTCTTCTCCTAGACGTGTCGTATAAGTTTTTTGTCTTGGCTAGTCCATTATCATTATATTTGTAGGACATCACCCGCCTTCTCCTAGACATGTCGTATAAGGTGTATATCGTGGCTAGTCCATTATCATTATATTTGTAGAAACTCACCCACCTTCTCCTAGATCTGTCGTATAAGGTTTATATCTTGGCTAGTCCATTATCATTATATTTGTAGGACGTCACCCGCCTTCTCCTAAACATGTCGTATAAGGTTTATATCTTGGCTAGTCCATTATCATTATATTTGTACATGTAGGAAGTCACCCGCCTTCTCTTACAAGTGTCGTACAAGGTTTATATTTTGGCTAGTCCATTATCATTATATTGGTATGAAGTCACCCACCTTTCCCTAGGCGTGTGGTATAAGTCTTATGTCTTGGCTAGTCCATTATCATTATATGTGTAGGAAGTCACCCGCCTTCTCCTAGACGTGTCGTATAAGGTGTATATCTTGGCTAGACCATTATCATAATACTTGTAGGAAGTCACTCACCTTCTCCTAGACGTGTCGTACAAGGTTTATATCTTGGCTAATCCATTATCATTATATTTGTAGGAAGTCACCCACCTTCTCCTAGACGTGTCTTACAAGGTTTATATCTTGGCTAGTCCATTATCATCATATATGCATGAACTCACCCACCTTCTCCTAGACGTGTCGTATAAGGTGTATATCTTGGCTGGTCCATTATCATTATATTTGTAGAAAGTCACCCACCTTCTCCTAGACGTGTCGTATAAGGTGTATATCTTGGCTGGTCCATTATCATTATATTTGTAGAAAGTCACCCACCTTCTCCTAGACGTGTCGTATAAGGTGTATATCTTGGCTGGTCCATTATCATTATATTTGTAGAAAGTCACCCGCCTTCTCTTAGACTTGTCGTCCAAGGTTTATATCTAGGCAAGTACATTATCATTATATTTGTAGGACGTCACCCGCCTTCTCCTAAACATGTCGTATAAGGTTTATATCTTGGCTAGTCCATTATCATTATATTTGTAGGACGTCACCCACCTTCTCTTACAAGTGTCGTACAAGGTTTATATTTTGGCTAGTCCATTATCATTATATTGGTATGAAGTCACCCACCTTCTCCTAGGCGTGTGGTATAAGTCTTATGTCTTGGCTAGTCCATTATCATTATATGTGTAGGAAGTCACCCGCCTTCTCCTAGACGTGTCGTATAAGGTGTATATCTTGGCTAGACCATTATCATAATACTTGCAGGAACTCACCCACCTTCTCCTAGACGTGTCGTACAAGGTTTATATCTTGGCTAATCCATTATCATTATATTTGTAGGAAGTCACCCACCTTCTCCTAGACGTGTCTTACAAGGTTTATATCTAGACTAGTACATTATCATTATTTTTGTAGGAAGTCACCCACCTTCTCCTAGACGTGTCGTACAAGGTTTATATCTTGGCTAATCCATTATCATTATATTTGTAGGAAGTCACCCACCTTCTCCTAGACGTGTCTTACAAGGTTTATATCTAGACTAGTACATTATCATTATTTTTGTAGGAAGTCACCCACCTTCTCCTAGACGTGTCGTACAAGGTTTATATCTTGGCTAGTCCATTATCATTATATTTGTAGGAAGTCATCCGCCTTCTCCTAGACATGTCGTATAAGGTTCATAAGTTGGCTGGTCCATTATCATTATATTGGTATGAAGTCACCCACCTTCTCCTAGGCGTGTGGTATAAGTCTTATGTCTTGGCTAGTCCATTATCATTATATTTTTACGAAGTCACCCACTTTCTCCTAGATCTGTCGTATAAGGTGTATATCTTGGCTAGTCCATTATCATCATATATGCATGAACTCACCCACCTTCTCCTAGACGTGTCGTATAAGGTGTATATCTTGGCTAATCCATTATCATTATATTTGTAGGAAGTCACCCACCTTCTCCTAGACGTGTCTTACAAGGTTTATATCTAGACTAGTACATTATCATTATTTTTGTAGGAAGTCACCCACCTTCTCCTAGACGTGTCGTACAAGGTTTATATCTTGGCTAGTCCATTATCATTATATTTGTAGGAAGTCATCCGCCTTCTCCTAGACATGTCGTATAAGGTTTATATTTTGGCTAGTCCATTATCATTATATTGGTATGAAGTCACCCACCTTCTCCTAGGCGTGTGGTATAAGTCTTATGTCTTGGCTAGTCCATTATCATTATATGTGTAGGAAGTCACCCGCCTTCTCCTAGACGTGTCGTATAAGGTGTATATCTTGGCTAGACCATTATCATAATACTTGCAGGAAGTCACTCACCTTCTCCTAGACGTGTCGTACAAGGTTTATATCTTGGCTAATCCATTATCATTATATTTGTAGGAAGTCACCCACCTTCTCCTAGACGTGTCTTACAAGGTTTATATCTAGACTAGTACATTATCATTATTTTTGTAGGAAGTCACCCACCTTCTCCTAGACGTGTCGTACAAGGTTTATATCTTGGCTAATCCATTATCATTATATTTGTAGGAAGTCACCCACCTTCTCCTAGACGTGTCTTACAAGGTTTATATCTAGACTAGTACATTATCATTATTTTTGTAGGAAGTCACCCACCTTCTCCTAGACGTGTCGTACAAGGTTTATATCTTGGCTAGTCCATTATCATTATATTTGTAGGAAGTCATCCGCCTTCTCCTAGACATGTCGTATAAGGTTCATAAGTTGGCTGGTCCATTATCATTATATTTGTATGAAGTCACCCACCTTCTCCTAGGCGTGTGGTATAAGTCTTATGTCTTGGCTAGTCCATTATCATTATATTTTTACGAAGTCACCCACTTTCTCCTAGATCTGTCGTATAAGGTGTATATCTTGGCTAGTCCATTATCATCATATATGCATGAACTCACCCACCTTCTCCTAGACGTGTCGTATAAGGTGTATATCTTGGCTAATCCATTATCATTATATTTGTAGGAAGTCACCCACCTTCTCCTAGACGTGTCTTACAAGGTTTATATCTAGACTAGTACATTATCATTATTTTTGTAGGAAGTCACCCACCTTCTCCTAGACGTGTCGTACAAGGTTTATATCTTGGCTAGTCCATTATCATTATATTTGTAGGAAGTCATCCGCCTTCTCCTAGACATGTCGTATAAGGTTTATAAGTTGGCTGGTCCATTATCATTATATTTTTACGAAGTCACCCACTTTCTCCTAGATATGTCGTATAAGGTGTATATCTTGGCTAGTCCATTATCATCATATATGCATGAACTCACCCACCTTCTCCTAGACGTGTCGTATAAGGTGTATATCTTGGCTGGTCCATTATCATTATATTTGTAGAAAGTCACCCACCTTCTCCTAAACGTGTCGTATCAGGTGTATATCATGGCTAGTCCATTATCATTGTATTTGTAGAATGTCACCCACCTTCTCTTACACGTGTCGTACAAGGTTTATATTTTGGCTAGTCTATTATCATTATATTTGTAGGAAGTCACCCGCCTTCTCCTAGACGTGTCGTATAAGGTGTATATCTTGGCTAGACCATTATCATAATACTTGCAGGAAGTCACTCACCTTCTCCTAGACGTGTCGTACAAGGTTTATATCTTGGCTAATCCATTATCATTATATTTGTAGGAAGTCACCCACCTTCTCCTAGACGTGTCTTACAAGGTTTATATCTTGACTAGTACATTATCATTATTTTTGTAGGAAGTCACCCTCCTTCTCCTAGACGTGTCGTACAAGGTTTATATCTTGGCTAGTCCATTATCATTATATTTGTAGGAAGTCATCCGCCTTCTCCTAGACATGTCGTATAAGGTTTATATGTTGGCTTGTCCATTATCATTATAATTTTAGGAAGTCACCCACTTTCTCCTAGATCTGTCGTATAAGGTGTATATCTTGGCTAGTCCATTATCATCATATATGCATGAACTCACCCACCTTCTCCTAGACGTGTCGTATAAGGTGTATATCTTGGCTGGTCCATTATCATTATATTTGTAGAAAGTCACCCACCTTCTCCTAGACGTTTCGTATAAGGTGTATATCTTGGCTGGTCCATTATCATTATATTTGTAGAAAGTCACCCGCCTTCTCCTAGACGTGTCGTATAAGGTGTATATCTTGGCTGGTCCATTATCATTATATTTGTAGAAAGTCACCCACCTTCTCCTAGACGTGTCGTATAAGGTGTATATCATGGCTAGTCCATTATCATTATATTTGTAGAATGTCACCCACCTTCTCTTACACGAGTCGTACAAGGTTTATATTTTGGCTAGTCTATTATCATTATATTTGTAGGAAGTCACCCGCCTTCTCCTAGACGTGTCGTATAAGTATTATGTCTTGGCTAGTCCATTATCATTATATTTATAGGGAGTCATCCGCCTTCTCCTAGACATGTCGTACAATGTTTATATCTTGGCTAATCCATTATCATTATATTTTTAGGAAGTCACCCACCTTCTCCAAGACGTGTCGTACAAGGTTTATATCTAGGCTAGTACATTATCATTATTTTTGTAGGAAGTCACCCACCTTCACCTTAACGTGTCGCACAAGGTTTATATCGTGGCAAGTCCATTATCATTACATTTGTATGACGTCACCCGCCTTCTCTTAGACGTGTCGTACAAGGTTATATTGTGGCTAGTCCATTATCATTTTATCTGTGGGAAGTCACCAACCTTCTCCCTGACGTGTCGTACAAGGTTTATATTTAGGCTAGTACATTATCATTATATTTGTAGGACGTCACTCGCCTTCTCTTACACATGTCGTATAAGGTGTATATCGTGGCTAGTCCATTATCATTATATCAGTAGGAATTCACCCGCCTTCTCCTAGACGTGTCGTACAAGGTTTATATCTAGGCTATTACATTATCATTATATTTGTAGGACGTCACTCGCCTTCTCTTACACGTGTCGTATAAGGTGTATATCGTGGCTAGTCCATTATCATTATATTAGTAGGAATTCACCCGCCTTCTCCTAGACGTGTCGTATAAGGTGTATATCTTTGCTAGTCCATTAGCATTATATTAGTAGGAATTCACCCGCCTTCTCCTAGATGTGTCGTACAAGGTTTATATCTTGGCTAGTCCATTATCATTATATTTGTAGAATGTCACCCACCTTCTCTTACACGTGTCGTACAAGGTTTATATTTTGGCTAGTCCATTATCATTTTATTTTTGGGAAGTCACCAACCTTCTCCTAGACGTGTCGTACAAGGTTTATATCTAGGCTAGTACATTATCATTATATTTGTAGGACGTCACCCGCCTTCTCTTACACGTGTCGTATAAGGTGTATATCGTGGTTAGTCCATTATCATTATATTTGTAGAAAGTCACCCACCTTCTCCTAGACATGTCGTATAAGGTGTATACCGTGGCTATTCCATTATCATTATAATTGTAGAAAGTCACCCACCTTCTCCTAGACGTGTCGTACAAGGTTTATATCTAGGCTACTACATTATCATTATATTAGTAGGAATTCACCCGCCTTCTCCTAGACATGTCGTATAAGGTGTATATCGTGGCTATTCCATTATCATTATATTTGTAGAAAGTCACCCACCTTCTCCTAGATCTGTCGTATAAGGTGTATATCTTGGCTGGCACATTATCATTTTATTTGTAGAAAGTCACCCACGTTCTCCTAGACGTGTCGTATAAGGTGTATATCTTGGCTAGTCCATTATCATTATATTTGTAGGACATCACCCGCCTTCTCCTAGACGTGTCGTACAAGGGTTATATCTAGGCTAGTACATTATCATTATTTTTGTAGGAAGTTACCCACCTTCTTCTAGACGTGTCGTACAAGGTTTATATCGTGGCAAGTCTATCATCATTACATTTGTATGAAGTCACCCGCCTTCTCTTAGACTTGTCATTCAAGGTTTATATCTAGGCTAGTACATTATCATTATATTTGTAGGACGTCACCCGCCTTCTCCTATACGTGTCGTATAAGGTGTATATCGTGGCTAGTCCATTATCATTATATTTGTAGAAAGTCACCCACCTTCTCCTAGATCTGTCGTATAAGGTGTATATCTTGGCTGGCACATTATCATTATATTTGTAGGACGTCACCCGCCTTCTCCTATACGTGTCGTATAAGGTGTATATCGTGGCTAGTCCATTATCATTATATTTTTAGGAAGTCACCCACTTTCTCCTAGATCTGTCGTATAAGGTGTATATCTTGGCTAGTTAGTTATCATTATAGTTGTAGATCGTCACCCACCTTCTCTTACACGTATCGTATAAGGTTTATATCGTGGCTAGTCCATTATCATTATATTTGTAGGACGTCATCCGCCTTCTCCTAGACATGTCGTATAAGGTGTATATCTTGGCTGGTCCATTATCATTATATTTTTAGGAAGTCACCCACCTTCTCCTAGACGTGTCGTACAAGGTTTATATCTTGGCTAGTCCATTATCATTATATTTGTAGGAAGTCACCAACCTTCTCTTACACGTGTCGTACAAGGTTTATATCGCGGCTAGTCTATTATCATTATATTTGTAGGAAGTCATCCACCTTCTCCTAGATCTTTCGTATAAGGTGTATATCTTGGCTAGTTAATTATCATTATATTTGTAGGACGCCACTCACCTTCTCTTACACGTGTCGTACAAGGTTTATATCGTGGCTAGTCCATTATCATTATATTTGTAGGACGTCACCCGCCTTCTCCTAGGTCTGTCGTATCAGGTTTATATCTTGGCTAGTCCATTATCATTATATTTGTAGGAAGTCACCAACCTTCTCCTAGATCTGTCGTATCAGGTGTATATCTTGGCTGGTCCATTATCTTTATATTTGTAGGACATCACCCGCCTTCCCCTAGACGTGTCGTATAAGTTTTATGTCTTGGCTAGTCCATTATCATTATATTAGTAGGAAGTCACTCACCTTCTCCTATACGTGTCGTATAAGGTATATATCGTGGCTAGTCCATTATCATTATATTTGTAGAAAGTCACCCACCTTCTGCTAGACGTGTCGTATCAGTTGTATGTCTTGGCTACTCCATTATCATTATATTTGTAGGACGTCACCCGCCTTCCCCTAGACGTGTCGTATAAGGTGTATATCTTGGCTGGTCCATTATCATTATATTTTTAGGAAGTCACCCACTTTCTCCTAGATCTGTCGTATAAGGTGTATATCTTGGCTAGTCAATTATCATCATATATGCATGAACTCACCCACCTTCTCCTAGACGTGTCGTATAAGGTGTATATCTTGGCTAGTCCATTATCATTATATTTGTAGGAAGTCACCCACCTTCTCCTAGACGTGTCGTATTAGGTTTATATCGTGGCTAGTCCATTATCATTATATTTGTAGGAAGTCACCCACCTTCTCGTAGATCTGTCGTACAAGGTGTATATCTTGGCTAGTCCATTATCATTATATTTGTAGGACGTCACTCACCTTCTCTTACACGTGTCGTACAAGGTTTATATCGTGGCTAGTCCATTATCATTATAATTGTAGGAAGTCACCCACCTTCTCCTAGGTCTGTCGTATAAGGTTTATATCTTGGCTAGTCCATTATCATTATATTTGTAGGAAGTCACCCAACTTCACCTAGACGTGTCGTACAAGGTTTATATCTAGGCTAGTCCATTATCATTATGTTAGTAGGAAGTCACCCACTTTCACCTAGACGTGTCGTATAAGTTTTATGTCTTGGCTAGTCCATTATCATTATATTAGTAGGAAGTCATCCGCCTTCTCCTAGACATGTCGTATAAGGTGTATATGTTGGCTGGTCCATTATCATTATATTTTTAGGAAGTCACCCACTTTCTCCTAGATCTGTCGTATAAGGTGTATATCTTGGCTAGTCCATTATCATCATATATGCATGAACTCACCCACCTTCTCCTAGACGTGTCGTATAAGGTGTATATCTTGGCTGGTCCATTATCATTATATTTGTAGAAAGTCACCCACCTTCTCCTAGACGTGTCGTATAAGGTGTATATCTTGGCTGGTCCATTATCATTATATTTGTAGAAAGTCACCCACCTTCTCCTAGACGTGTCGTATAAGGTGTATATCTTGGCTGGTCCATTATCATTATATTTGTAGAAAGTCACCCACCTTCTCCTAGACGTGTCGTATAAGGTGTATATCTTGGCTGGTCCATTATCATTATATTTGTAGAAAGTCACCCACCTTCTCCTAGACGTGTCGTATAAGGTGTATATCTTGGCTGGTCCATTATCATTATATTTGTAGAAAGTCACCCACCTTCTCCTAGACGTGTCGTATAAGGTGTATATCATGGCTAGTCCATTATCATTATATTTGTAGAATGTCACCCACCTTCTCTTAGACGTGTCGTACAAGGTTTATATTTTTGCTAGTCCATTATCATTATATTTGTAGGAAGTCACCCGCCTTCTCCTAGACGTGTCGTATAAGTTTTATGTCTTGGCTAGTCCATTATCATTATATTTATAGGGAGTCATCCGCCTTCTCCTAGACATGTCGTACAATGTTTATATCTTGGCTAATCCATTATCATTATATTTGTAGGAAGTCACCCACCTTCTCCTAAACGTGTCGTACAAGGTTTATATCTAGGCTAGTACATTATTATTTTTGTAGGAAGTCACCCACCATCACCTAAACGTGTCGCACAAGGTTTATATCGTGGCAAGTCCATTATCATTACATTTGTATGACGTCACCCGCCTGTTCTTAGACGTGTCGTACAAGGTTATATCGTGGCTAGTCCATTATCATTTTATCTGTGGGAAGTCACCAACCTTCTCCTAGACGTGTCGTACAAGGTTTATATTTAGCCTAGTACATTATCATTATATTTGTAGGACGTCACTCGCCTTCTCTTACACTTGTCGTATAAGGTGTATATCGTGGCTAGTCCATTATCATTATATTAGTAGGAATTCACCCGCCTTCTCCTAGACGTGTCGTATAAGGTGTATATCTTTGCTAGTCCATTAGCATTATATTTGTAGGAAGTCACCCGCCTTCTCTTACACGTGTCGTATAAGGTAT
>SAYR01008496.1:0-10519 GCA_004382745.1 Argopecten irradians irradians | reverse complement strand
AATGACTGTCCAGTATGTTACAAATGACTGTCCTGCATGTGTCCAGTATCTTACAAATGACTGTCCAGTATGTGTCCAGTATGTTACAAATGACTGTCCAGTATGTGTCCAGAATGTTACAAATGACTGTCCAGTATCTTACAAATGACTGTCCAGTATGTGTCCAGTATCTTACAAATGACTGTCCAGTATGTGTCCAGTATGTTACAAATGACTGTCCAGTATGTGTCCATTATGTTTCAAATGACTGTCCAGTATCTTACAAATGACTGTCCAGTATGTGTCCAGTATGTTACAAATGACTGTCCAGTATGTTACAAATGACTGTCCAGTATGTTATAAATGACTGTCCTGTATGTTACAAATGACTGTCCAGTATCTTACAAATGACTGTCCAGTATCTTACAAATGACTGTCTAGTATGTTACAAATGACTGTCCAGTATCTTACAAATGACTGTCTAGTATGTTACAATTGACTGTCCAGTATGTTATAAATGACTGTCCTGTATGTTCCACTCCCAGATGTCCAGACTGTCCAGTATGTTACAAATGACTGTCCAGTATGTTTATAAAGACTGTCCAGTATGTTCCAAGATGATCTGGTCCAGTATGTACAAATGACTGTCCTGTATGTGTACCAAAATGACTGTTAGTATGTTACAAATGACTGTCTATGTCAGTATGTTCAAATCACTGTCCAAGTACTGTTCCAAATGACTGTCCTAGTATGTTCCAAATGGACCTAGTCACAGTATGTTACAAATGACTGTCCAGTATTGTTAAAATGACTGTCCAGTATGTTACAAATGACTCCGATTTAAATCTGCTGTATGTACAAATGACTGTCCAATATGTTACAAATGACTGTCCAGTCATGTACAAATGACTGTCCAGTTGTTTAATGACTCTTATAAATGACTGTCCTGCAATGTTAAAATGACTGTCCTGTAGTTACAAATGACTGTCCATAGTAATGGCTTCATAGTTACAAATGACTGTTCCAGTATGTTACAAATGGACTGTCGCGTATGATGCCATATATTACAATGACTTCCAGTATGTAAAAAATGACTGTCCTTATGACAAATGACTTGTCCAGATGTCAAATGACTGGTCATATGTTACAATAAGTCCATTGTATCAATGTGTTCTAGTAATGTTACAAATGACTGTCCCAGTTAGTCGATTTATCAAATGACTGTCCGTGTGTCAGTATGTTACAATACTGGTCCAGTCTGTTTACAAGATATTAACTGACTGTCCCTGTATGTTACAAATGACTGTCCAGTATGTTACAAATGACTGTCCTGTATGTTACAAATGAGCCAGTTGTCGCTGCTTATAGTTACAATATTCCCAATTAGACTGTCCAGTATGTTACTACAAAAGCTTGCCAGTATGTTTATAAATGACTGTCCTGTATGTTTACAAATGACTGTCTGTTTATGTTACAAATTGACTGTCCAGTATGCTTACAAAGACTGTTCCAGTATGTTACAAATGACTGTCCAGATGTTTACAAAGTCCTGCTCCAGATGTTACAAATGACTGTCCAGTATATACAATACTGACTGTCATATAGTTACAATTTGATCTGTCTTGTATGTTACAAAATGAACTGACCCAGTATGCTTATCAAAATGACTGTCCCAGTATGTTACTAAATGACTTGTCCAGTTATGTTACTAAATGACTGTCCAGTATGTTATCAAAATGACTGTCCTGCTATTGCTACATAATGACTGCCAGTATGTTACAAATGACTGCCAGTATGTTAACAAATGACTGTCCAGTATGTTATAAATGACTTTGGATTCTAGATATTGTCCAGTATGTTACAAATGACTGTCCTTGTCAAATTGGGGGGAGGTTTTTTTCCGATTTTGTTTAACAAAATTGGGGAACTTTTCCCAAGTATTGTTATAAATGACTGTCCTGTATGTTAATAACTAACTTTACAAATGGACTGTCCAGTATGTTACAAATGACTGTCCAGTATTTACAAATGAACTGTCCCAGTATGTTACAAATGACTGTCCTGCATGTGTCAGTATCTTACAAATGACTGTCAAGTATGTGTCCAGTATGTTACAAATGACTGTCCAGTATGTGTCCAGTATGTTACAAATGACTGGTCCAGTATCGTTACAAATGACTGTCCAGTATGTGTTATCTTACCAAATGACTGTCAGTATGTTTACAAATGACTGTCCATTATGGTGTCCAGTTATGTTTACAAATGACGGAAGGTCAATTCCAGTATGTGTCCAGTTATGTTACAAAAGACTGTCCCAAGTATTTGTGTCCTTATGTTCAAATGTACTGTCCTGCATCTCACAAATGACTGTCCAAGTAATAGTCTTTCCAGTAATAGTTACAATGACTGTCCAGTATGTACAAAATGAACTGTCCAGTATGTTATAAATGACTCTCCTGTATGTTACAAATGACTGTCCAGTATCTTACAAATGACTGTCAGTATCTTACAAATGACTGTCTAGTATGTTACAAAATGACTGTCCAGTCATCTTACAAATGATGTCTGTATGTCTACAATTGGACATCCTGTATGTTACAAATGACTGTCCTAGTATATTACAAATGACTGTCCTGTATGTTATAAATGACTGTCCTGTATTGTTACAAATGACTTCCAGTATATTTACACTTAGACTGTCCAGTATGTTATAAATGACTGTCCTGTATGTTACAAATGACTGTCCAGTATGTTACAAAATGATTGTCCAGTATGTTACAAAATGGACTGTCCAGTATGTTACAAATGACTGTCCAGTATGTTACAAATGACGTCTTCATGTGTCCAGTATCTTACAAATGACTGTCAGTATTAGTCCAGTGATGTTACAAATGACTGTCCTAGTATGTGTCCAGAATGTTACAAATGACTGTCCAGTATCTATACAATAAGAGGTCCAGTATGTATAATGACTGTCCTGTATGTGGTTTCCATATCTTAACAAATGACTGTCCAGTAATGTGTCCAGTATGTTACAAATGACTGTCCTGTATCGTTACAAATGACTGTCCAGTATGTTACAAATGACTGCCAGTATGTGCTCCAGTATGTTACAAAGACTGTCCAGTATTTACAAATGACTGTCGTTATGTTATAAATGACTGTCCTGTATGTTACAAATGACTGTCCAGTATCTTACAAATGACTGTCCAGTATCTTACAAATGACTGTCTTAGTATTTACAAATGACTGCGTCAGTATCTTACAAATGACTGTTAGTATGTTACACTTGACTGTCCTGTATGTTATTAAACTGACTAGTCCTGGTATGTTACAAATAACTGTCCAGTATGTTACAAATGACTGTCAGTATGTTATAAATGTCCATCTGTCCTGTACATTGTTACAATGACTGTCCAGCATTGTATGTTACAAATGACTCTGATCCAGATATCTGTCTACAGAATGACTGTCTAGATGTTACAAATGACTGTCCAGTATGTGTCCAGTATGTTACAAAATGACTGTCCCAGTATGTTACAAATGACTGTCCTAGGTATGTTACAAATGACTGTCCAGTATGTTACAAATTGACTGTTCCTGTATGTTATAAATGACTGTCCAGTATGTTACAAATGACTGTCCTGTATGTTATAAATACTGTCCAGTATGTTACTAATGACTGTCCAGTATGCTTACAAATGTACTGTCCAGTATGTTACAAATGACTGTCCAATATGTTATAAAGACTGTCTGTATGTTACAAATTGACTGTCCAGTATGTTAAAAATGACTGTCCTGTATGTTCACAAATTACTGTCCAAGTATGTTACAATTGACTGTCCAGTAATGTTATAATATCTTATGTAAATGACTTCCAGTATGTTACAAATGACTTGTACCAGTTGTTACCAAAGACTGTTCCAGTAATGTTACAATATGCTTTACTGTCAGTATGTTATGAAATGACTGTCCCTATTGTTACAATGACACAGTAGTTAAATGACTGTCCAGATGATTACATATGACTGGCTCCTTGACAAATATGCCGTTTTACAAATTGCAGATTAAGGACTGTCCAGTATGTACATGGACTGCTGCATAAATGACTGTCCTTATGTTACAATTGACTGTCATAGTCAAATGACTGGTCCCTCCAGTATGTTACAAGACTGCAGTGTACAAACTGTCCAGTATGTTCAGTATTAAAAAGCATGCAATGACAATACTTGTCACGAGTTTATACTTCTTGTTTATAAATAACTGTCCTGTCATGACTTGGCTTTACAAATGACTGTCCAGTATGTTACAAATGACTGTCCTATGTTAATACTGTCTTACAAAGACTGTCCAGTATGTTACAAATACTGTCCAGTATGTTACAAATGATCTGTCCCAGTATGTTCAAATGATTGTCCAGTAACTGATTTCTCAAAATTACATGGACTGTCCATGTATGTTACAGAATGACTGTCTGCATGTATATGTATGATGATCGCGTTTGTCACAGTATGTATTCGGATGACACAATGATGTCCAGTATGTTACAAATAAGACTGACCAGTATGTTATAAATGACTGTCCTGTATGTTACAAATGACTGTCCTGCTATGGATATAATGACTGCCCAAGTATGTTACAATATGACTTAATCCAGTATGCTTACAAATGGACTGTCCGCATGTTATAAAATGACTTGCCAGTATGTTACAAATAGATCTGTCCAGTAGTGTTCACAAAATGACTGCCTGTTATGTTAAAAAATGACCTGTCCTGCATGTCATAAATTGACTGCCCAGTATGTTATAAATGACTGCCCTAGTATGTTACAAATGACTGTCCTGCCATGTATAAAATGACTCGACCAGTATGTTACAAAGACTGAGTCCAGTATGTAACAAATGACTGACCTAGATATGTTACAAATGACTGTTCCTGCATGTTATAAATGACTGTCCAGTATGTTACAAATGACTGCTCCTGTTATGTTTACAAATGACTGTCCAGTATGTTACAAATTGACTGACCAGTATGTTACAAATTACGTCCAGTATGTTACAAATAGACTCTTATTATGTCCTATGAAATACCTGTCCCTATTACAAAATGACTTGTCCTGTTATGTTACAAATGATGTCCAGTATGTTACAAATGACTTGTCCAGTATGTACAAATGACTGTCCAGTATGTTACAAATAGACTGTCCAGTGTTACAACTGTCGTTTCACAAATGACTGTCATACAGCTGAGCGATGCTTACAAAATGGACTCATCCAGTATGTTACAAATGACTGACCTGTATGTTATAAATATTGTCCTGTATGTTTTACAAATGGACTGTCCAGTATGTTACAAAGGACTGTCCTGTATGTACAAATGACTGTCCAGCTTATGTTACAATATGACGTCCTGTATTTATAAATGACTGTCCAGTAATGTTTACAAATGGAACTGTCCTGTATGTTACAAATTGTCTGTCCAGATGTTACAAATGCACTGTCCTGCTATGTTTACAAATGACTGTCCAGTATTTACAAATGTTTGTCTAGGATATGTTACACTGACTGTCCAGTAATTGTTATAAATGACTGTCCTGTAATGTCTACAATAACTGTCCAGTATGTTACAAATGACTGTCCAGTATGTTACAAATTGACTGTCCTGTATGTTACAAATGACTGTCCAATATGTTACAAATGGACTGTCCTGTATTGTTACAAATGACTGTCCCAGTATGTTCAAAAGACTGATCCAGTCATGTACAGAGTGGACTGTCCGCTAGGTGATCATATGTTACAAATGACGTCAAGTTATGCTACAAAGATCATGTAAATGACTGGTCCTGTATGTTACAAATGACGTCCCAGATATGTTACAAATGGACTGTCCATATGTTACAAATGACTGTCCAGTATGTTACAAACTGACTGTCCAGTATTTACAAATGACTGTCCAGTATGTTACAAATGACTGGTCTAGCTATGTTACAAATGGACTGTCATAGTGCCAGTATGTTACAAATGACTGTCCAATGTTATATGATTGTCCAGTATGTTACAACATGACTGTCCAGCTATGCTATAAATGATTTCGTCTTACAACTGTCCTATGTTAACAAAATAAATGACTGTCCTATGTACAATACGTTATACAAATGACTGTCCAGTATTATTACGTTAAATGACCATGTTCCATTAGTGTGTATACAAAGACTGTCACCTAGCTATGTTTACCAAATGACTGTCCATTTATGATACAAATGACTGTCCACGCTATGTTACAAATATGACTGTCTTACAAAGGTATCGTTTACGAAATGACTGTCCTATGTAAATGTTACATAGTATAGACTGTCCTGTATGTTCAACAAATGACTGTCCAGTATTTATTACCACATGACTGTCAGGTATGATTAAGTCAATGACTGTCGTTCTTGAGTCGATGTTACAAATGACTGTCCCAGTATGTATTAAACTCCGATGTAATTGACTGTCCTGTATTGCTTACGAATGACTTATCCAGTATGTTACAAAATGCTCCAAGTATATATACATTTGACGTCCAATCCAGATGTTATTAAATGACTGCTCCCTTATGTTACAAATACTGTCCTGCCATGTATAAATGATGTGGCAATGCTGCCAGTATGTACTATGTCAGATGTATAAATTCTGCATGTAAATGACTTCCAGTATGCTTACAATAGCCAATGACAAATACTGATCCAGATGTCGAGTGTATGTTCAAATGGACTGCCCAGTATGTTACAAATGACTTCCAGTATTGTTAACAAATGACTCCTTATGTTCAACTGTAGATGTTACTGAGTCCATAATTACACTGACTGTCAGAATTCACACTGTCCATATGTTATTATACTGTCCTTATGTTACATTGCTCCAGTTATGTTATAAATGACTGTCTCTGTATGTTACAAATGAACGTCGTATATTCCTGACATGTCTTATAAAATGACCTGCCCAGTATGTTAACAAATGACTGTCCAGTAATGTTACAAATGATGTCAGTGGTTCCGTATTGTATTTCAAATCGACTGTCTCAGTATTTAAAAATGGACTGTCCTGATGTTAACAAATGACTGTCCTGTCATGTTCCAAATGACTGTCGCAGGTATGTTACCAAATGACTGAGTGCCAGTATGTTACAAATTACTGCCAGTATTGTTACAAAATGATGTCCAGTATGTACAAATGATCTGATTCCTAGATTTACAAATGACTGTCCAGTATGTTACAAATACTGTCCTGTATGTTACAAATGGACTGTCCAGTATAGTTACAATATGACCTTTATGACTTCCGTGTTAATGTATCTGTATGTTACAAATGACTGTCCAGATGTTACAAATGACTGTCCTGTATGTTACCAAGACCGTCCAGTATTGTATAAATGACTGTCCCGTTTCAGGTATGTTACAAATGACTGACCTGTATGTATAAATGACTGTCCTGCATGTTACAAATGACTGTCTGTCAGACTTTCCGTATGTTACAAATGACTAGTCCAGTATTTTACAAATGACTGTCCTGTATGTATATAATAGACGTGTCCAGCATGTTTACAAATGACTGTTCCTGTATGTTACAATATGACTGTCCAGTATGTTACAAATGACTGTCCTGCTATGTGTATGTTACAAATGACATGTCCAGTATGTACAAATGTTTGTCCTAGTATGTTACAAAGACTGTCCAGTATGTTTATAAATGACTGTCCTGTATGTCAAATAATGTCCAGTATTACAAATGACTGTCCAGTATCGTTACAAAATGACTTGTCAAATATGTTACAAATGACTGTCCAGTATGTTACAAATGACTGTCCATTGTCAGTATGTTACAAATGACTGTCCAGTGTGTACAAAAGACTGATCCAGTATGTTAACAGAATGCACTGTCCAGATAGAGTCCATTAGTTAGTGCTCTCAAGTATATGTTACAAATGACTTTCCAGATTACTAATGACTGGCCTGGTATGTTACAAATGAGCTGTCCAAATGTTTACAAATGAGGGTGTCTGTCCAGTATGTATGATTCATGTTAGAAATGAACTGTCCAAGTATGTTACCAAACTGACTGTCCGCAGTTCAATGATGTCTAGTATTTACAAATGATGCTCGTATGCGTCCAGTATGTTACCAAATGACTGTCCAGTATGTTCAAATGACTGTCACTATGTCCAGTATGTTACAAATGACGTGTCCAGTATGTTTCAATACTGCTATGTGTCAGTATGTTCCAGAAACTAAACTAGTATGTTACAGATATGACTGTTCCAGATTATATGATGTCCCAGTTGTTTACAAAGACTGTCCAGTATGTTACAAAATGACTGTCCAGTATGTTACAAAATGACTGTCCATTATGTCAGTTTTACCTGACTCAGATGTTAATCATTGTCCAGTTATTGTTACAAATGACTGTCAGTATGTTATAAATGATTGTCCAGTATTTACAAATGACTGTCCAGTATGTTTACAAATGACTGTCCAGTATGTTACCCAATGACTGTCCAGTATGTTACAAATGACTGTCCAGTATGTTACAAATTGACTGCGATGTTCATGACTTCCAGTAGGTCAGTTTACAAATGACGTCCAGTATGTTATTAAATGCTGTCCGTATGTTACAAATGACTGTCCAGTACTGTTTACAAATGACTTGGTCCAGTATGTACAAAATGAGCTGTCCCAGTATGTACAAATGACTGTCCAATAATTACAAATTGACTGTCAGAGTCGAGTCCATTATGCTTACTAAATGATGTCCAGTATGTTACAACATGACTGTCCATTGTTATGTTATAATGGACTGTCCAGTTATGTTACAAATGACTGTCCAGTATGTTACAAATGATAAACCGGTCAAGTATGTTATAAATGACTGCTCATTTATAAAATGACTGTCCAGTATGTTATAAATGACTGTCCAGTATGTTACAAATTGAGCTGTCCAGTATGTTACAAATGACTGTCCAGTATGTTACAATGACTGTCCAGTATGTTACAATGACTGTCCAGTATGTTACAAATGACATGTCCTGTATGTTATAAATGGACTTGCTCCAGTATGTTACAAATTGACTTGTCCAGTATATTACACTTGACTGTCCAGTAATTACACTTGACTGTCACCTGTTATGTTATAAATCGACTGTCCTGGTATACAATATGACTCCATTATGTATATATATATCTCCTATTTTACAAATGACGTCCAGGTTATAAATGACTGTCCAGTATACTAATATACCCTGTATGTACAAATGACTGTCCAGGTATGTATATATATATCTCTATATCATAAGTGGAGCATGATATCTAAAAAATATATACATCATCCTGTAGCACTCTAACAATAAATCAAATATCTACATATGTGATGTTACAAAGCATATGACTGTGCCACTGATCGCTTCAAGAGAACCTGTCTCGAGCTATGTATAAATGACTTGCCAGTTATAGTAGTTACAACACACGAGAAGAACTTAATGCCTATTTATACAGATTGGAGACTTGTCCTTATGTATTAATGTAGAGATCCTCATGAGCTATATTTATACAATACTTACAATATTATATATCTAGATACATAATATATGCACTGTCCAATGCATCTATATAAATGCGTGACTGCTCCAGTATGTACTATCATATATAATCAAATATCAGCTATCTCATAGGATAGTAAATGTATAACCACACTGAGTGATACCAATAATATCACTCCTAAAATATACATATCTAATCCTATATCCAAAATCTATCATTAAACTATAAAAACCCTTCTATGATAATTCACATATATACCCAATATGTTATACTCATAAGTATGGTTCCTGATGATGTATTTATACACTAGATGACGTCCAGCTTATGTGGCCCCAGTAGTTTTACAAAATGACTGTCCAGTTATGTACAAATGACTGTTTTACCTGTATGTTTACACAACTTGGATACTGTGTCGCCTAAGTCTTCATAGTTCCAATATCATCTGGACATGGTCACACAATGTCAAGTTATGTCCAAGATACTGTATTTCTCATGTGATGTTGTCTACTATGCTTATCTACAAATGAGAATCTCATGGTTACGTGAAGGCATTGATTGTTGTCTTAGGCCATATGTTTACAAATGAGGCTGTCCAGATGTTCAAATGACTTGTTCCAGTATGTTACAAATGACTGTCCAGTATGCTTACAAATGACTGTCCAGTATGTTTACAATATGACTGTCTAGTATTGTTATAATATGACTGTCTGGTATGTTCATAAATGACTGTCCTGTGTATGTTAAAATGACCTGTCCATGCGTAATGTTACAAATGACTGAACCTGTATGTACAAAATGACTGTCCTCAGATATGTATCAAAGACTGTCCAGTATGCTTATAAATGACTGTCCAGTATGTTTACAAATGACTGTCCGTATGTTACAATATAGAGCACTGTCCGTTATGTTATAAGATGGATCTGTCCTGCATGTTACAAATGACTGTTCCAGTCATGTTACAAATGACAT
>SAYR01008351.1:0-14755 GCA_004382745.1 Argopecten irradians irradians | reverse complement strand
TTCACTAATTTTATAAAAAAGCATGAAAAACTGTTATTCTAAAAACTAACCTGGGGCAACACAAACAGAGTAGGCTCCTCAAGTGGTTAGAATAGCATTGGGTCTTATTGAAAAACCAAGGGGCGTCGGTAATGGGTTCAGTAATCAGCTGAGATATCTCTAACGCTCTGTGGAGTGGATTTCGATTTAAAATCTTTATTTATATTGAATATCTGTATTTACGGCGAATTCCCACAAAAAAAAAGAAACTATTCAGAGATCTCGTATGGTCAACGTCACCTGATCGCATCCACTGCTTCCTCGAAGCACGACAAATCATTTATTCATACCCTATGCAGTGCCCATACGGCATTGGCTCACGTTTGCACGCAACTTGCTCTTTAGTTTTTAGGAGCATGTCCTGTAACCTAACTCACCCATAAGACATGCACCATCTCATGAGTTAATAATCTTTATAGATTATTCCCTGTAAAATCTGTAGTGATTTTCCTAGGTCGAGATCAAAATGTTTTAATTAATGAATGTTCATTGGAAAACTGGATTCCACCTTGGTTTAACAAGTACCAGTGGTCATAACCCACTGAGCGTATGGACGATTCTACTTGTATTTCAGTTTTTATAATTATTTTGTCAGAAAATGGAATCAGCATTGATTGTATCTAGATTTAGTTTTGTTTTGTAGCTATCCACAAAAACAGAATGCACTATTCGTGAACGGTTTTTGCTTCGTATAGGAACAAAAATACATAATCAAAATCAAACACATCCCATGATCTATTTTATCACCTGAGAAAACCAATGTCTATGCTGTGTCAGTTGTATCAGTATCAGCTATTATATGATATCACAAACTTATAAATCAGCAAAGAGGGAAAACATGCTGTATCGTAAATCAAACAAAGACATTTACGAAATGATTTTATCTTATTGATCATCAATCAATTGAATATGTTACTATAATAAAGATGAAGTGTAACATCTGTCACGTATCGCCTCCATAGGCTCAGTAGGTTTAGAAGACTGGTCTTGTGAAAACCAGGGGTCGTATGGGTTCGATCCTCACTGAGAGGCTTTGTTAGTACACTCTTACACATATAAGATAAATCTGTTTATAATTCCATGACACCAATTCTTCATGCAAATGAATGACGTAGTATTTACTGGCATTGAGCTAAATAACGGGGCCCCATTTGCACCCGAACATATTTTTGCGGGAATCATTTATTATTATAAAAGTTTTCCGCTGAAATTCCAAAAGTCGATATGAAAGCTGAAACCTATTCCCAGCTTATAGTCTAATACAAGTAGAATGTTTTAATGCCATTGTTGTATAACGTAACTGTTATTTTTTATCAATAACGTAACAACCCCAACCCTACCTTAAAATCGACAGTGAAGATAGCACTATTAATCTTACAACAAAACGGAATGTTCTTAAATGCTGTCAATTGATGACAACAGCACAATTCTTCGTGCCGACATGCCATCAAAACATACTTTCTTATGAAATATTCCTCTACACAAACGATCATATATCCGTAAAAAGACGACTCAAAATAGAGATATTTATTAATTTTCATATCCAATCTATAACTGGAACGTTTTTGTTCCTAGCGTCTCCCTGAACACCACTACAATTTTGGCACGAAGTTGACCGCTCGACTGGCGGAGGATGCCTCACTGAGACATGGCAACCAGTCTGACCCGCTCGCCTGGCGAGGAAAAGCCTTGCGAGACAAGGATAACCAGTTCTGACCGCAAAGCAAGAGAAGAACGCCACATTGATACACTTAAGGTGTGTTTTGGCAAAGGGATAGAACTCAGAGCCTTATCCAGGGCGAGTCCACAAACTAAAGGCCTACAGTTAGGCAATGTGCGGGGAGACGTAGCAAAATGAAGGTCATCGAGGAAAAAGGTGGAAATTTTTTTTCCGGAAATCTTTATTTTTCTAAGATGTTTTCTCGTAAAATTCAAATTCATAAATGAAAACCCATTCCCAAACTACTGGATGTCTAATCCAGTACAGCTTTATTTGTCTTTACATGCTATAAAGTTCGTGGGTATTGATGGTTACTGCCTTTTTTATAAGCGTAACTTCATATTCTATCAATAACGTGCTAATCACAACCTACCTCAAAAGCAGGTAATGCTAAACTAAATGTGTTAGTTTGATGACAACAGCACCATTCCCTCCCCATTCATCAAGCATACCTGTCTTTCCATATCTGTCTACATAGACATCATATTATCGTAAAAGACGACTAAAATTGAGATATTTTTAACTTTCTATCCTTCTTAACTAACGTTTTTGTTCCTAGCGTCTCCCTGAACACTACTACAATTTTGGCCACGAGTTCAAAGCCTCGCCGAGACATGGCAACCAGTCTGACCGCTAAGCAAGAGTAGAATTGTCACTTTTATAGACTAAGGTGTGTTTTGGTAAACGGATAGAACTCAAAGCCGATCAAGGACTAGTCCACAACTAAAGGCCAACGGTGAGCGATGTTTAGGGAGACGTTAGGAAGAAAAAGTCATAAAGGAAAAAGTGAAAAGATAAAGTCCTTAATTAACTCGTCTTTTACAATCTTTCAACGGGACATTAGATTCTATTTCAAATCCCCTACCTCCAGGGTTTCGCCGAGGTCTACTCCATCGACTGCTCCAAAATGTAGGTTAGCAATCTGGTCTCTTCAGGATCTGTTCACCCGGGAATGTGCCTCTCCATCCAGTAACACTCTGCCAAGCAACTTTCCAGACATTGTGCCTCTAGTTGCTGCAGTTCCACGGGTCCCATTTCTTTGGAAACTTGATGAAAATGCCTTTAGTATACAAAAATCTTCACTTTCTTCAAAATGTTGCTGAAGAGGTTATGTAGAACATTTGCCTTGTCGTCTCCACATCTCATTTAAAGGCTTCAGCAGGTATAGTCATCTGGCCCTGCAGCTTTCCTGTAGTTGTCTCTAATCTCGACGGTTTGTCACAATCGAATTAGGCCGCTGTATCTCCTCCATATAATATCGGATGGCTATATCAGGGTTAGGGTCGGTTAACAGTTTCTGAAAAGTGTTGGGCAATCGCTGATCTCTCAATTGTATAAAGGCATTACATTCCCTGCCCTTTGCTGGGTTTATTCTGTTATGCTGGAGCTGACCTGGCAGGCCTTTCAGATTCTCTTGTACTGATCGACTATCAATGTAGTCTCTCGTGTCTTTCCTGATGTATCTTTTAACCTCTTTATTGACTTCTTTGTATGTTCTCTTTCGGCTTCTGTTTAAGATTACCCTCTCCCTTTCCTAGATTGCCCAATTTTGCATCACGGAGGAGTTCCTTACCTTTCTCTTTATGTTAGAGCATTCCAGTCTCGCCCAACTTCCTTTATGCTGAGCGCTTATCAGGAGAAGAAACCACCACTTTTACAGACTATGGTGTTTTACTTTAATTCGAAAAAAGAACACCCTTAAAAGGTTGGGGCATGGAATCAACCATACGGCTCACTTCCATTACCTTCAAAAACTACTAAAATGATTTCTATCTATTGTTACGTGAACGAATAACAGAAATGAGAAACCAGCAGCTAAATTCTAAACACAATTTAATTATATATACAATATTATACAGAGATGTTTACAATGTCTAAAGTAATTGGTGGTGGTACAAGGTAGTACGATGATTTTAAAGTGTTACTTATCTGTATGCCGAAATGTCCGGTATAATCCTTGATCCTTCCAGGTTTCAAATTACAATAATCACAAATCCACAAGGAAATTGAATGTCCACTGATGATTTGTAAAGTTCCAGGCAATATGAATAAATCCACACAAAGTGTTGTAATAATCCACAGATAAAGTCACAATAGCTCTCCCAATAGAATCTTATTTATGGCGCGTTACGATTCTTGATTATTTTCTTATTACAGTCTCATTACAGTTCTGATTAGCTTTGGACAGTTGGAGTATAATATAGCTAAACCCTAGTTCAAGAATATTTGGAGAACCTGGAACCTTCTACTTCTAGAGATATCTAACTAAAACCAGTATACAAATAAACACACAGAACTTTCTGGAAATAGATCATTCTAGACCTCTACTTATAATCAACATGTTTACAAACATATTTGTTTATACATGATAATATTCTAGAAAGTTCTACAACCTAGATTAATGATATGACCTTTATAGGATGTATCGATAATAAAGCTATAGGAGTTATCTCCCTTATCTCATAACTACATGTATTTAGTGTCATACATAACACTATAGTACACAAATAACTGATCAAAGTATTTTTGAATCATTAGCCTCATTAGCTCAGTGTATTGTAAACCAGGGGTCGTGAGTTCGATCTTCAATAGGGCTAGAATCTTCATGTTCACGAAATCTTTTTGATGAACTTGACTTCTATGGTTTTTTTATGAAGATGACCATACCGCCTCCATAGCTCAGTGTATTGTAAACCAGGGGTCGTGAGTTCGACCCTCACTGAAGGTTTCATTGATTTTTTTTTTTAGGAAAATCGATTGTAAACAACTTTCAGTTTTGATTGTCGTCATGGACGCTCACTCTTCCTAAACTATGACGAAACATTATCCGTATGCAGTGCTCAGGACTCAGTTTCACGAATGTTCCTTTTCTTTAAAGAATTCCTTAACTTAAACTCCCCCGTAAGAAAGCATTACAGAAGTTAAGGACCCTTCCGTAAAATCTGTATTGATTTCCTATGGAGAATTTTAAGTTAATGAATGTTCATGAAACTGGACCCTAGTTTACAAGACCAGTGCTCTAAACACTGTGCTATGGAGGTGATGTCTACTTGTATTTCGGATTTTGTTAATTGGTGGAATTACATTTTGATGTATCTACATCTAGTTTTAGATTCAATCATAGAATGCGACTGGTGAACGGTTTTTCTTTCAATATGAACAAAATACATAATCAAAATCAAACACATCCTATGATTTTTTATCACCTGAAAACCATGTGCTTGTCATGTATATAACTAGTATGATATCACAACTATAGGTTCAGAGAGGAAACATGCTGTATCGTAAATCAAACAAATACATTTACCAAATGATTTTATCTACGATATCAATCAATTGTTATATGTTGTATATAAAGATGAAGTGTAACATCTGTCCATATCGCCTCCATAGCTCAGTGGTTAGAGCACTGGTCTTGTAAACCAGGGGTCGTGAGATCGATCCTCACTGGAGGCTTGTTTGGTACACTTTTACACAAGTAAGTAAATTCTGTTTTGTCCACGACGACAATCTTCATGCAAATGAGAAGTATTTACTGTATTATCAGTTAGGTAATTAAGGCCCCATTTGCCGATAGTTTTTGGGGAATCTTTATTTTGAAGAAGTTTTCTCAGAAAATCAAAGTCATGAATGAAACCTATTCCCAATTATGTCTAATACAACAACAGATTATTTGTTTTCACATACTACTTTGTTTTTACATACTACGCACGTTTATTTTTTTATCAATAACGTAACAATCCAACCCTAACTTAATAGCGAGTAGCTCTATAATATACAAACACAGAATGTTCTTAAAGGCCCACTACCTTTCCGAAACGGCTTTAAATTTTTAAAATAGAAATGTAAAACGAGATTGATAATTTGTAGGGTCGCAAAAGTTATCAACTTACTGGTAATGCTACACTTACCATCACCTTCTGAACAATTTAATTTAAATAAATAAAATGTTAATTTCCATAACGCGGATCGTCTTATGTTTCCCGCCGTCGTCCTAAATGCCGCGCGGCAGTTGATTCTCACTGCGCCAGAAGGCAAAACTGAAATGAAACACAACTGTTATCATATATTACGCAGGATATCTTGCATAAGCTTCATGTTATAACCTCATCTTAAGCCATCGATATATATTTTCTTATGTTATCTATTATTTTTAGAAACCTTTAAATTTTGCTCCGGAAAGGTAGCGGGCCTTTAAATGTGTCAATTTGATGACAACAGCACCATTCTGTGCCCATGCATCAAACATACCTTTCTTTGAATATTCCTCTACATAAACATCATATTATCGTAAAAGACGACTCAAATTGAGAAATTTTAGATTTCTATCCTTCTTTACTGAAGTTTTTGTTCCTAGCGTCTCCCTGAACACCAATACAATTTCGGCCACGAGTTGAGCGCACGTCTGGGCGAGGAAAGCCTCGCCGAGACATGACAACCAGTCTGACCGCCCGCCTGGGCGAGGAAAGCCTTGCCGAGACAAGATAACCAGTCTGACTGCAAAGCAAGAGAAGAATTGCCACATTGATAGACTAAGGTGTGTTTTGGCAAAGGGATAGAACTCAGAGCCTTATCCAGGGCGAGTCCACAACTAAAGGCCTACAGTTAGGCAATGTCGGGTGAGACGTTAGCAAAAATGAAGGTCATCAAGGAAAAAGTGAAACGATAAAGTCCTAAATTTACTCGCCTTTTAAAAATCTTTCAATGGGACAGTAGATTCTATTTGAAATGTCCTAACTTCAGGATTTCATCGGAGGAAGTCTACTTCATCGACTGCTCAAGAATTTAGGCTAGCAATCTGGTGTCTTCAGGATCTGTTCACTCAGAACACGTCACACTCTGTCAAGTACCTTTCCAGACTTTATGCCTCTAGTTGCTGCAGTTCGATGGGTCTACTTTCTTTGGAAGCCTGATAATAATGCCTTCCATGTACCGAAATCTTCTTTTTCTCCCTATCTTGTTGCAGAGATTGTGCAGTATATTGAATGCCGTTTCCAGATCTGGTTTGATGGCGTCAGCAGGAAGCTCATCTGGCCCTGAAGCTTTCCTCAGTTTCCTTGCTTCTTATTTCGACGGTTTGTCACAATTGGTAGGCCGCTGTTTCTCCGCTGATGTAATACCGGATACTATATCAGGGTTTTTGAAAGTGTTGGGCCGATCGCTGATCTTCAATTTGTTTAAGGCATTCCCATCCCTGTCCTATGCTGGTTTATCTGTATGCTGGAACTGACCTGCCAGGCCTTTCAAGTTCTCTTGTACTTCGTCCGATCGACTATCAATGTAGTCTCTCTTGTCTTTCCTGATGTATCTTTTAACCTCTTTATTGAATGCTGTTAGTATAACATTGACCTCTCTTTCCTAGATTGCCCAATTTTGCATCACGGAGAAGTTCCTTACCTTTCTCTATATGTTAAAGCAAACCAGCCGCCCAACTTCTTTTACGCTGAGCGCTTATCAGGGGAAGGAACTACCACTTTTACAGACTATGGTATTTTACAGCTTAGAATACACTTGAAAAGGTTGGAGCATGGAATCAACCATATGACTCACTTATATTACCTTCAAATAAATGATTTCTGTCTATAGTACACAAATAACTGATCAAAGTCAAATACTTATTTTTGAATTGTAAACCAGGGGTCGTGAGTTCGATCTTCAATATGGCTAGAATCTTAATGTTCACGAAAACGCTTTGATCAATTGATTTCTATGTGTTTATGCAGATGTTGAATAGAGAATATATTTATCACCAAAACGACTAGAAAAGATATTTAATGTGTGGCTTGATTCTACACGTTAGGAAACAAAAGGATAATTAAAACAATTACGTGTACTTTCTAATGCTATGACCATATTCATAATACTAATAATATAATATCTAAACATCTACAGGCTGAAATAATGAAACGTGTGTCAAGCATAAGGTTCGGATTTAATCAATTGTAGAAAAGATGAGTTATATTCTAGCTATATTATAGCTATATTCTGACTAATCTTTGCTTCTGTAATGATTACATTGTTTCAATTTCAATGGAGTGAAAGTGTGTGCATGTGAATATACTTACAAAGAATTTACATGCAATATGTGTGTATTTTGTTTTGAATGTTTAAATGTATGTTACATATTCTTATGTATAAATTGATTATTGAATAAAATTATTTTTTTTGGAAAAAAATCTTCCTTGAAAAATATTAAGATATACTTGTTTATTTCTTAAAGTGAACAGTCGGGCAAGGATGGCTAAAGTCGGTAAAAATAGTGTGAATGTATCCAGTATAATTTCTTATGAAATGGAAAAATAAAATCTCTCGCCAAAATCTGTCTGCGTACGAAGAATTTAATTTAAAGTATAGGAATCTTAATACGTCCTCCCGGCTGACTATGTCCGTGGTTACATTTACACGCAGCCTCGCTTTCAATACTTTCAACTTTCCTTTACTTTAATGGTCAGAACTGGGAAACGTAAGCAGAACTTGGCCGTCGTATTAATATGTGAGAACTTTTGGAAGGCCAATGAACGCATTTAGACTGGTTTTCTTTGCCCGACTATTCACTTTAACATTCGTATTTACAAATGCATACAATAAAACAAAAAATAAAGTTCAGAGAATCATATTAACACTATAAAATAAAATGGGAAGTCAATAATATGATATGTTCCAACCAAATGCAGGTAGGGTGTTTTCTCTTCTTCCTAACTGACTTTATCTTTCCTAATGCTTCCCTTGGCACCGCCTCACTTTTGGCCTTGAGTTAAGCATTCACCCCTGTGACGAAGGCTCTGGGTTCTGTCCCTTGGCCGAGACACACCAAAGTCTATAAAAGTGGTAGTTTCTGCTCCAGCTTGGCGCTCAGCATTCAGGGAGTGGGACGACTGGTTGACCGTTGTCAGTATAATGTGACCGGGTGGGGTGTGTTGCTTGGTGTCTTCGGTGGCATGCTTCAGTGATATAGCACTATAAAAAGGGCAACAGTTCCACTATACAAGAAGACACAACATGAAAATACCACAGTCTCCCAAAACACGCAACACACCACATACATGGGTGACCGTCCTTACATGACCAAAGCTGTTAATATGACGTTAATTAATCAAACAAACAAACAAACATCAAACCAAATATTTAGATAAGATAAGAAGATGAATTGTGTGCTAGAGGTACGGTATCAATCGTACGTTATCTGTTGTAATGGACGAATCAGATATAACAACAATCGACTCTATCGCCTCCATAGCTCAGTGGTTAGAGCACTGGTTTTGTAAACCAGGGGTCGTGAGTTCGATCCTCACTGGAGGCTTGTTTAGTACACTTTTACACATATAAGTAAATTCTGTTTTGTCATGACGGACAAATCTTCATGGCAAATGAGAAAGTTATCTACTGCATGAGCTAATAGGCCGTCGACATTTTTTATCCGGAAAAAGTTTATTTTATTGGGGAATCTTTATTCGAAGTATAACGAAGTTTTCACTGAACTCAAAGTCATTCGATGAAACTCAAATTCCGCAGGCTAATGGCTAATACACAGTAAGCACGAGTAATCTTGCGTTTTGAACATACTACTACCGCATGTAATTGATGGTTATGCCATTTGTCTTTATAAGCGTTTATTTTTTTATCAACTAACGTAAACAATCAACCCAACCTTGAAAGATCGAGAAGCCGTCTATGATATACAAACACGGAAATGATTCTTAAAATGTGTCAATTTGATGACAACAGACAATCTCTGTGCCCCATGCATCAAACATACCTTTCTTTTAAATAGTTCCTCTCACAAACAGTGCATATTATCGTCAAAAGACGACTAAAATTTGGAGAGATGAGTGTTGTTAATTTTCTATCCGAGTTCTTGAACTATGGCGTATGTTGGTGTTCGCTAGCCGTCTCCCTGAACACCACTACAATTTTTGCCACGAGTTGACCGCTTCGACTGGGGGAGAAATGCTCACCGAGACAGATGGCAACACAGTCGACCGCTCGCCTGGGCGAGGAAAAGTCCTTCCGGAGACAACAATACCAGATCTGACCGCAAAGCAAGAGCAGACCGCCCCATTGATACAACTAAGGCGTGTGTTTTTGGCAAGGGATAAGAACCGAGCCTTATCAGGGCGAGTCCACGATAACTAAAGGGCCCTACAGGGTGCAATGTCGGGGAGACTGGTTATAGCAAAGAATGAGATGGTCATAAAGCGAAAGAAGTGAAACGACAAAGTCACTTTATATTTTACTCGCCGTTTAAATCTTTCAATGGACACGTAGATTCTACTATTTGAAATGATTCCTAACAATAAACCTTCAGGATTGTTCATCGAGGAATTCTAATGCTTCATCGACTGCTCCCAGAATTCTAGCCTAGCAATCTGGTGCTCTTCAGGTCTTTCACGATTCCAGGAACACGCTAACACTGTCTGCTCAAGTACCTGTCAGACTTGCCTTAGTTGCTGCAGTTCGATGGTACCTTTCTTTTTGGAAGCCTGACATAATGTCTCCATGTAACCCGAAATCTTTACCTTTTATCACTGCGATCTGGTTGCTAGAGATTGTGCAAGTATAGAGTCCTCCTTTTGAAATGCGGTCGCTTCAGATCTTTGGGGTTAGGTTAAGACTGGTAGTTCCTGTTTCTAATTATCGATATGCATTGCTTACTGTATGTATTTCTGACAGTCGCCGTGTGTATTATAGTACAGCTCGTGAATCAACTCTAAACATGATTCTTTCCACTTCGCATTCCTCTATATTCGGAGACGCGAGGATAGATGCGTAATGTGCATATACAGATTTTTTGTGTGTAGCTCTCGATGATCATAATACACTTCGACGGCTGTTCTCCGCGTTGTATTGTACTCACACTACATACTAACGGGAATATCTATATCAGATTGATATTTAAGATTCAGGGTTGTTATTTTTGTAAAGTTGTTTACGAGGTTATTAATGCCGCTCGCTCTTAGTATTCTTTGCAACTTTTTTGTTTCAAGATAAAATAAAATGGGTGTCATTTCATACCCATTTGTACCGGATTTTAGCCGTAGGTTACATGTATTGTACAGTGGTACGAGTGGTCTAGGTTGGAAATTTTTTCTTAGTTTGGATGGAAATAAGACTAGCTTGAGAGTATTACTTTATTCAATGATTTACTTGGCTTCTGATATTAGCAACGTTCATGTACGTTGATCTCACGATTTTTCTGTTCTCTTTATCTGAACTTCTGTATTTAGCTCCTATTTCTCTCTTTGTGTGTTTTATTTTCTTCTGGATCGTTATTCTTTAATTATTAAGCTTCACTTGTCAGGTCCATCGATATATATAGCTTGTTGGGAAAATTGACTGATTAGAGTATTCATCATCATACATTTTGTGTCTCTAGCAACGATTCTATTCTACTTAAGTATGCACCCGTACAGTGTTTTCTTATGGTCAATTCAATGGATATGTGTGAGGTTAAGCTTTTCTTTCATTTTACCTTTTCTAGTTAGTTGTGATTCAAAGCGTTTGATTACAGCGGAGCAACCAGGCGGCCGCGAAGGCGCTATTTCTCGTTTTATAATAGCCGGGATCTGATGTTTCGTGGCTTAATTTAGGGGAAGGTAGAGAAGCGAATTAATACAACGTTTAAACTTATTTTAAAATAAACGGGGTTGGGACAATAATCTTTATTTCTAAACTACTTTCCGAAAATCGTGCAAATACTGTTTTTATCGGTGATCAGTTGTGGGGGTGTTATTTTTGCACGCAGATGAGAAGTGACAAATCGACAAAATTGGTGGGAGGTATTTTATCGTGATCCACATGGCGTTTTTGTTTTTTTGGGTGGTGGGGGTGAGAGTTGACAGAAATACTAAAAATTTAATAACCCGCGTTTATCCACAGAAAATTTTGAGCCATGCACTGTGGAGGACATACCATGGTGTGTGAATATAGAGATTCTTCATATAGGTACCATGTTAAGAATAGGTTGTCCATGAAAAGAAGATATAGTAAGATTATAGACTCTTTCAATATGTACATAATGTACCTATTTATTGTATATAGTGTATTTTTCGTATTTTTAGAGTTGATAATTATAATATATATATTTATAGTAATATATGTTGGGTAGAGCTTTTATTAATATGGTAATGGGACATATAATGTTAAATTGTAATGTAGTTAGTAATTGGTGGATTATGTTGAATGTTTGGTAAAATTGGGGATAATATTATGTGGGGCTGTTGAGTTGGATGGGGGGTTATACTTGTCTGGTGCGTTAGTATTTTGTGATTGGGGTCGATGATGTAAATGGGGGATTGATGGTGATGGGTGTGGGCAGTGGGAGGTGAGTGATGGATTAGTATTAGATGGGTATTTTACAAGCGTTAGAATAACACTGAAAGGTTGGAACATGGAATCAACCATATGATCCTTATATTACCTTCAAATAAATGATTTCTGGTCTAATAGTTACACAAATACTGATCAAAGTGCAAATATTATTTTTTGAATTGTAAGACCACAAGGGGTGTGAGTTCGATCTTCAACTATGGCTAGAAAATCTTAACTGTTCACCGAAAACGCTTTGATCAATTGATTTCTATGTGTTTATGAGATGTTTGAATGGAATATTTTATCACAAAAGACTAGAAAAGATTATTTTAATGTGTGGCTTGATTCTCACGTGTAGGAAACAAAGGATAATTAAAACAATTACGTGTACTTTCTATGCTATGACCATAACTCATAATATATATATTATTCTAAACATCGTACATAGGCTGAAATAATGAAACGTGTGTCAGCATAAGGTTAGGATTTAATCAATTGTAGAAAAAGATGAGTTATAACAGATGTCAGTGACCCACTATGCCCTCACATAGCTTTCTGGTTAGAGCACCTGCTCTTGTAAACCAGGGGTCGTGAGGTTCGATCCCTATGGGGGCTAGAGGAAGTCATTTTGGACAAAAAGATTCTAAAACTAATTTATCACGTGTATGGTTTTCACGCAGATGTCGAATGAAAAATGCAATTCGACAATTCCTAAAATCTGCTTCCTTGAAAACTTTAAGATATCTTGTTTATTTCTTAACATTCTTAACAAAATGCATACAATACAAACACAAAAATATAAGTTCAGAGAAATCATAATTAACACTTATAAATTAAAATGGGAAGTCAATAATATGATAGTGTTCAAACCCAAACTGCAGGTAGGGTGTTTTTTTCTCATCTTCCTAACTGACGTTTATATTTCTAAAATGCTTCTTGGCACGGTTACTTTTGGCCTTGAGTTAAGCATTCGGCGCCGTGCTGAGGAAGGCTCTTTGGGTCTGTCCCCTTGGCCGAGAACAAAAACGTCTATAAAAGTGGTAGTTTCATGCCCCCTCTGTTTGCGCTCCCATCACTCCAGGTGGACCGACTGCCGTTCAGACCCACCCACCACAGCTGTGTCCAGCATAATGTGGTGTGGGGGTCTGTTGCTTGGTGTCTTCGGTGGCAGACTTCAGTGATATAGCACTACAAAAAGGGCAACAGTTTCACTATACAGAAGAACAACAATGAAAATACCACAGGTCTCCCTCTCCCAAAACACGCACTCGCCCAACATACAAGCGCAACACACCACTAGCATGGGTGACGCGTCTTACTGAACAGCTTTGTTTAATATGACGTTTAATTAATCAACAAACCAAACAACATCCAACCAAAGTTTAAAATACAGATAAGAATGATGAATTGTGTGCTCAGAGGTACGGTATCAACGTAACTGTTACTCTGTGTGCTAATGGAGGATCAGATATAACAACCGTCGACTCTATCAGCCTCCATAGCTCAGTGGTTAGTAGCACTGGGTCTATCGGTAAACCAGGGGTCGTGAGTTCGATCTCACCTGGGGGCCTTCTTTAAGAACTTTTTATACAATAACTCGCACTATATTTTAACGACATGTGTAAGAAGTCTGAACTTGTCCAAAAAACTTATTTTGAAATGTAATTTTAAAACTTATCACTGTCCTGCATGCAAAATGTTAGAAATGACGTCGATTTCGAGATTCCAAATCCGACGTTGTCGGAAAACCGATTCCCGTCAATTAGAATAGAGTCCACCTTAGTTCCCTGATTATGCCGTCATATTTTTACGCTGTTTTCGTGACGTCACAGTCACGTAGGTGGGGACCATAGATTCGACAGGTAAATATTACTTTAACGCCCCACATCGCTTGGGCTATCTCAATACTCCCATATTGTTCTTTTCTCTATCTAGCTGACTTATTTTTTATACCTAAGTCTCTCTTGACACCGTCTCACTTTGAGCGTTCGCCCTGTGAAGAACATCCCGGCTCTACCCCTGGCCGAACAGTAGCAGCTTTCTGCTCTTGTTTATCCTCAGCACCAAGTCATCCACTGCCCTTACTGTTGATTCACTAACGGGTGCAGAACACTACCACTTTTTATATTCTAATTTGGTGTGTCTCAAGCTTTGGTTCTGTGCAGTACTCGGGAGAATGTTATACTCTGCATATGAAGCTGGAATGCTGCCTTAACACAAAATGAATAGTGGAAGAAATCGACAGGACAGACATGGTCTTGCGAACTGTTGGAACCCACCGCACCAGACTATTGAAGACTCCGCGGACAACAGGGAGATCAGTAGAACTTCGTACATAATGAAATAGATGCCTCGGGAAGTAGGGAAAAGTGAATAAGCAACGTTTGAGGAAGATGGGTTGCCACATATAGACATACGAACGGTAAAATTTTGCGATAGTCCACCAAGCCTGCTGAGGGTCTGTCGTGTCGAATCTTAATCCTCATCAATCGACTCCAGGAACTATTTTATGAACATTCCTTAACTTTAAAGAATTCTTTAACTTGGGAATCCTCCAACTTAGAAAGTATTCAACACAGGTAAAGAAAAGCATAGTGGTATTTTCGTTACTTCAAGCAATGTTTTCTCTTGGGAAATTCCTAATGTTGAAAGAGATTCCTTTCGGCTTGAAAGAATGTCCGTGGATAG
>SAYR01008280.1:0-10944 GCA_004382745.1 Argopecten irradians irradians | reverse complement strand
CCCAAACCTCCGAACCAATTTTTTCTGAACCTTATGACCCACTGATCACAAATCCAAATGTTAACATTGCATAAGTTGGGATGAACTTCCGGTTATGACGTCATCAAGATGGCCGCCATCTCGAATTTCACTAAAATTGAAAAATAGTCATAACATTAACATTTTTCAACCGAAGTAGACAAATGAGGTATCAAAATGACCACAATAGAACAACAAATACATATCAGGACCAAAAAAATCCAATATATGTAGTGATTATTACGCAGGAAATGAAAACATCGGATTTAAAGCTCAAAAATGGTGATTTTTCAGCAAATTTTTCATATTTTGTTTGACGCAGCAAAAATGTTTCCCAACAACAATTTATTATTTCTAATAAGTTTTTTTGACCACTTATCAATCTGTTTAAAACAACAACAACAACAAAAACCAATGTTAACATGGTATAGCTTCCGGTTATGACGTCATCAAGATGGCCACCATCTCGATTTTCACCAAAAAATGAAAGAATAGTCATAACACTAATATTTTTCAACTAAAGTAGACAAATGTGGTATCAAAATGAACCACAATAGAAACGACAAATACATATCAGGACCAAATAATCCAATATTGTTGAGTGATTTGTACGGAAGAAATAAAAAAATAATATTTTAAGCTCAAAAATGGTGATTTTTCAGCAAATTTTTCATTACTTGGCTTGACGCAGCAGAAATGTTTTCCAACAACAAATTATTACTCGTAATCAGTTATTTTAAACTCTATCAATCAGTAAAAACAAAAACAACAACAAAAAATATAAGAAATGCAAAAAAAGAATTATTGTTATACCCTCAATTTTGTAGATTAGCAGCGTCTCAAAAATAACACAACACCTACCGATAGCGTAACAAATGTAACCTAAGCTAAGCCTGTGTTTTCCGTTAATATCATTAACAGTTCCCAAAGCGTTTGTGTCTTTGAAAATGAGCACATTCATTTAGTTTTTTTTCCCTATGCATAGCATAAGCAAAAATGTCAGATGGTTACTACAATGTCACTAATATGTCTTTCACTGGTTCTCAATGATAAACCATTATCATTGTCGCTGTGCTTTCTCCGCCTCACTGACATATCCACTGAAGAGACTCGGCATATCTGGTAGCTGGTACATGTAGTCCGAATCAGAAGTACTCGAGATATCAGTATTCCCCAATTCGTCGAAAGCCAGATCGACGTCTTCGATGTCGATGAGCTCATGTACACTGCATTACTCAGTGTTGTTCTATGCCATGACCCATCCGATGAACCAGAGTTCATATCCGTAGTGAAACCCATGGGGGGGGGGTGCATATGGGACCCTCCTAGCCCATGGCCTATATTAATGTAATTACATGTAAGGATAATTTTTTAGTTCAAAAATATATGTTTTTTAGTCAAAATGACTGTGTTAAAAGGCAATTTGAAATAAGCTGGAGGAAATGGAAACCTTTATTGGACCTTTACCCTAGTCTTTCACTTAGTCTTTTACTACTGCTAACTTACTTTAATTTTCTTTTTTATCTTTTGTTGGGGTTTATATAGCTGATCAGCACAAATATTCTTCAGAACAATTTTTTTTATTTTTTTTTTATTTATTTAGTATAATATATTTAAACTGTAATATACATGTATGTGTAACGGTACCTCCTCCTCCCTCTTCTTTCTTCTTATCTTTCTTCTTTAGTATGTCTGCTTGTCTGTCTGTCTGTTTGTCTGTCTGTCTGTCTATAAGTATGTGAGTGTGTGTGTGTGTGTGTGCGAGAGAGAGAGTGAGAGCATGCATATATGTGCGTTATGGTTGCATGGCTAATATATGTTTTTAATACTTTTTATGGATATATATTATCTATATGTGTAAATGTATATATGTTATGGTGCTATATATGTTCTGTTATGCTAAGTATTTGAGTGTCATGCAATGCCACTGCCATGATGCTTATGCATATGTATGTACACATATGTTTTGTATTATGTATGCATCATGCAGGAGTGTATGTATGCATGTATGAGGGTACATATGTGCATATATATGTGTGTATACTTGTGTACACATGTGATGTTAGAGTTTGTTTGTATGCATGTACTTATGCATGCATGCACGTATGTATGTATGTATGTATGTCTGCATGCATGTATGTGTATTGTGTCATGTTAGTACACATACATGCATATTATGCAGATTAACACCATGGCATGCTATGTAATGTTTTATATATGATGTATCTTAACGTACAACTTGGTGTTTTTAGTATTGTGAATGAGTGCGTATGCAAGTGTTTGTGTGTTTGGTGTCCATTTATATATACTATGTAAAATGTTTGAAAATAAAAAATTAAAAAAAAAAAAGAATTCAAAATCTACGATATAAAATTCTCCATAGAATTCTAACTACAAATACTTTTTTACACCAAATTAATGTAATTGATGATGATTATGTACATGTACCTTCTGTAAGAACTCTCCAGAGACTATTGAACACTTACTAATTTATTGTGGTAAAGTAGACAAAATATGGAAAAAATTCAAAAATTGGTTAAATAATATAAGCCAAAACAACTTTCATATAGGTGAAGATTTGGGAATAAGAGATATACTACAGTAAAACCCCTCTAATTCGAACCCGGATTCCTCGAATACCCCTTATTCGTCGAACTGGTCGTACGGTCCCGACCGTCTCCCTATAATAATCTATGTAACAAAACCCCGGATAGCTCGAACAGCTATTCGTTGAATACCCCTTATTCCTCGAACAGAAATATGTCCCCGTTTCATCAAATACATAGTATTTACCCATGTATTCGTCGAACAGGTGTTCAGCCCTTGAGATTTTTTTACCTGTGTCACACGTGACTGCACCGACCGACATGGATAATTGCTCACGATCTTGTGTTTATACAGTTGGCGTGTCGAGTCTGTGGGTAATTAAGAGATTAACGGTGTCATTATTACCTACCTACATGATCGCAAGTCGTTGTTTGATGCTTAGTTTATTTGAATATTTCAGAAAAGGCATTAAGTTATTGATGTTTCTCTCATAATAATATTCGCTGTAAATACGAAAATACGGAAATTGTTGATCCGTGTTAATAGAAAGTACGCATTCGTGAAATGATAAAAGAGGCGGAAGATATTGCTGACGTCCGCCTAATTATAAAAGTTTATTTTTTTAATTTCTTTGTTGGTTTCATTCGACAGGCTAACACAATGTTATTTATCGAAAGATGTAAACGATATCAAACGATATATGCAAAGTACATTTTATCAGTGCGTTCCGTATCTCGTAAATTTTATTTTGTAACTTTACTCGTAAACACATGTAATCCAACGTTACGCTTTTACTAAAAAGACATCTATAAATATCATTTCTTATGTCCGTAAATATGCTAGTTAATAACTTTATTGTGAGTATATATTTTGTAAATGTTTTAAATGATTTATGATAATTAAATAATAGAAATGTACTCCTTGTTGACCAATATGGATTCTACATTGACCTAGATGTCGATCGCTTACTCTGCTGTGAATATTTAGGGCTTTCTCGTTAGCTTTTTCAAACGCTAAATTTTTGTTATACATTTTTTTTGCAACTTGATATTGCTATCAATAAAACACTTAAATAAAGAAATCCAAAATGTTGAAAGATAGGGTAATTAAAATGTCATTGTCGTGCATTGTTTGTCATAGTTTGAGACCGGACATTTTGACTGTTGATCGTGACCAACCTCGGATGAGTCGAATACCCCGTATTCCTCGAACTATTGACCTGGTCCCCTGCTGTTCGAGTTATAGGGGTTTTACTGTATTTATTTGTGAAATCGGACCACCTGTTATTAATCATTTGATACTAATAATCAAATACCATATTTAACTGTCGCTTCAGGAAGACCCAACCAAATTTTGAGAGCTGTAAGAAACAGTTTTGTAAAATAAAACAAATTGAAAAAATTGTGGCTACTGAAATAACACTTAATAAATTTACCCAAAAATGGTTCCCCTTAACTATTTAACTACTTTATTATTTTTTTTAAATGAAAAATATCTGAAAAACAAACATTTGGGTTTTTTTTATATTATGGGCAACTAGATATTTTTCTTGTGCTAAAAAAAGGTGTCGTTTATGTTTGTGTTATTTTGTTGTTGTTTTGTTGTCTCCTATACATGTGGCATATGTGGAACTATCTATGTACCAATTATGGTTACAACAAAATTAGCTCTTCAAGAAGGTCAATATCTCATACTACCCTAGCCAATAAATTGCAAAAACATATATTTAAGAAAATGTGCTTATGACATATATGAACCTTCTTATGTATGAAATCTTAAAGGATTAATTCATTGGCTTTTATCAAAGTTACACATATACAATGCATGTATGTATACCCATGGTATGTGTGAATATATGTATATGAGTTAATTTAATTTCCCTAGATTGCATATGCAGAATTGTTTTACTTCTTAATTTTTATCAACCAGTTTTTAACTGACCCTTGTGGAAACACAATGGACTTTTATGGGTCATGTTGCTGCTGAAGATAAAAATAATGTGTTACTGGCTATTGTGAAAAATTTATACATGTATGTGTTAAGTCTGTATTAGGGCCCAACAGTGGCGAGCAACTATATATGTAAAAATACATGTAATTATATGTGTGCTGGTATAGGAAAATGAGAAATGGACATATATGTATTTTTTGAGGTATTTTTGAGGTTCCCCATTGATGATTGATACTGTACCTAGCGTCTCTTGTACACATACATGTAAGCAATTTATGTCTCAAGTTTCAGAAAATTAACAATGTGCGTGTATTTTATAATAACATGAACATAATCTTCAATCAGATGAATGGCGAACCATTAATTGCATAGACATAGATTTAACTAGTTGTATTACGTACATGTCCAATGTCTCTGTTTTCTCATTAAGCCTATCAAATTTAATACGCGTACGGCTCCTCTTGTCTGTTAAACGTTTTGAATATCGACTAAAGGAGACTCAAAACGATGCATAATTATGTTATAACTTTAAACTCTGTAACATCCACATGTTTAAAGCGAATAGTCGGGCAAGTGACTGTAAAATCGGTAAAAATGGTATTAATATATCCGGTATAATTTCTTATGAATTAGAAAAATAAACTTTCCTTCAAAATCGCTGTACATGCGAAGAAAAATAATAATATTCTATGGGAATCCTAAAAGTCCTCCCGACGGCTATGAGTGCAGTTCAACCTTAACGCATGCGCAACACCCACCACTCTCCGTAGTAAACAAAACATGGCTACCGTAGTTTTGAACGCAAAATGTTTCCGCCAAAACAACCAAACTGACTCACCTAAAATGCGAAAGGAAAGGGCCTGGGAAGCAGCGACATCCCAACAACTGACTCCGGTAAACATTACAAACGCATGGACAGTGTTAAATACAACTTTGTTATAGTGAAGAGAACAGTTTCAAACGAGCACGCGCTCCGGACCGCTACTGTACGTACCTAGGCCTACTACCCGGTACTCCCTGCTCAGCTGATAGTGAGTGAGTCTTCGTATTTTGATCATTATGTAAATAGTCCTAGCAGTATTTTTTCATAAAATGAGTGGTCACATATGGTCACATGTTTCATAACACTGTTTCCCCAATCGCGTAAAAACGTAAAACCCTGGGGTAAATAGCGGTTTCTTTAGTGGGGCCTCTTTAGGGGTAATGAATGCCCTGTTATTTATAAAATGTACGTTGTAATGCAATGTACAGTTAGAATGTAACCGCTAGTGCATTAATCAAGCCTAAGATTTGTTTCAATTAAATTCTATGATATTATGCTACCGGTCAATTCATACAGTTTCTGATGTATATATTTATAGATTTTTAGATTTGTCAAATTTTTGTCCTGTACATGTTGCTGGTAGTGTTAATACACATACATTGGTATATACGGAATTTCCATTGTAGGTTAATTGGTAAAATTGGTACTTGTAATATGTTCCTGATATACACATGTACATATGTACAATGTAGGTTTTAGCTTGTTCTTTCAGAATATTTGGAGGACACGATCGAATATTATTTCTTGGTCATAATAATAAAATAGTGTTTGTACATGTGTATAGGTGAACAAACTTTTACAGAGGTTGAAATAAGTATCATGTATCATTTATAATTATTCTGAAATTTTTGTTGGAACTATAGATAATGAATTTTGTTACTCTTTTTTGAAAACAATATTGATTCTATCAAATGCCATATCAGTTGAACCATCACAAAGCTTAATAAAATGTTTTCTCTAAATAAAAAAAACCTGTAAGAATGAACCTACATTTATTCATTTATATATATATTTGAAAATTGATCATTTCAATTTTTGGTCACATTCAACAGATATAAAAATGTTGGTTTTTTTTTTCAGGCAACCATGCATGCATAGTGACATGAATACCGAAAGTTCATCCCTTGGACGCTGTAACAAGTGTCATGTATACATATACATAACAATTAGCCATCTATGAAGACTGAAGAATGTTGATTTGAGTGCTCTTGAAAGTAAACTTTTCGCATAGGACCTAAGAAGATCATGAACAGAACATTTAAATCAGTAATTAATTTATTAAATGTTCCTTTCAACTGTAATCATTAAATAAAATTATGATGCAATACTTTTTCATTGTTTTAACTTTGTAGAAATATTTGTTTTATATTAGTCCTCTAGAATCCCAGTGGATTATAATTCTTGCAATCCATATGCCTGCCATTTGTTTTGTCAGCGGCTTGTGAAGATAGCCTTTTCAATTACTTTTTTATAAAATATAAGGATTTTTTTACAATATAGCAATATGATACCATTGTCTTAGGTTTCCTAAATTCTAACTTTACAAGAGAGTAGACTCACATATAATAAAACCATAAAACTAGCAAGTTATCTGAATTGTTAAAAATCTTTTTGTCTGAACCCAAATTCACATTTATTGTCTTGTGTAACTTGTACATAGACGCATTTAATGTATTAATAACTGTAGTAACAGTGATTACAAACACATAGGACTATAAATGTAGTATGTAGTACTATGTTACATCTGTCCTTTGATTTGAGTTCTAAACACAAAAGTGGTACCTATTGGGAAGTTGTGAACTTGGGCCGAAGGGGTGAAAATCAGAAGAAAATAGCTAGCACATGAAAAAAAGAAAAGATATACACGTACATATGGATTCAAAGTTTGCTTCCAAAATCAATGGAGACTAAATAACAAAAAAAAACGCATGTAAACCGCCAAATATGCAATGACCAGATCAATGATAAAGCACCCTCCACTTCCCAGTTATTCTGTAGCTATTCTATAATTCATACCCCCCACTCAAGTTACAAACTTCGCAACCTCATGATTCTTCTGTCTTTTAGCCCTCCCACCCCCCACCCCCACCCCCCAACACACACATACCTGAATTGATATATCTTAGTTCTATTCAGTATTATTCCATAAAACGCAAAAAAGGGTATACACACTGGTGTACTCTCAAAGGAGGGGAACCCTTCATTCAAAAATGGAATTTACAATTTCTCTTAATTTTGAAATTTTCAATTTATTATTAAATTACCTGTGGACTATTAACAACAGTAATAGGACCCCTCGGCTACAGACAAAAGTACTGTGGTACACATTTCTCTTTAAATTAATTACTTTTCTTCAAACTCAATCATCTTTTTCTCCAGAGCACAAAAAAGAACAGGAAACCAACAAAAAGGAAAGTAACATCACATGTAGGCTATATGTTTTTCTGGAATTATATGATGTGTTATTCTCACAGCATGGCCTACATGAGATGTAAAGAATTAAATATTATCATGTTTGAGAGAATTTCCTAGTTGTATTCTATAGCCTACATGGATGTACGTTTACATATTACATTGTACGATACAATATACAATCATAAAATGTTTCTTTCCTTCCAGCTGGACATTCATGTGCATCTCTCTCCAGAACTCAAATATTTGTTTACAAAAAAACCCAAAACAACCAGAGACATAGATAATTTAATTAATCTCTGCAAAAAACTAAACGAATCAATTGAACACATATTATATCTATGTATGAGCTAGATTTATTTTCACATCTTTGACAGCTTACATGCATGGACGTTCTAATGGAACGCTTTTATAGATGTGGTTTTATAATGGGAAAATTATGTTAAGATTATATTGTATTTAACCTTCATGATTCGGTGATGTAAAATACGACGAATGCGATGCTGCAATATTGCCCCTTGCGGGGCCCATCTCTTCCATCGGCGAATATTTGTGTCGATTTCCATGTACAAGATGCTTTTAATGCGAAAAATGATTAAAAGCATTGTCTTAATGTAGGAATACTTCATTTGCATCAAATTGTATCATCTCAAAACAACAATTTGCATAACCGCATTAGTGGTTTATCACACGAAACGAAACCGAACACGCACTGCGAAACACATGTCCATGTTGACATTTCCACGCAGCTCGTTTTCAATAAGAGGTTTGAGGCGAATTTATATTTAGAATTGCTAAATTAACACGGGGCTTCCTCAAATTTTAATGGTCAAAAACTGGAACACCGTAATGCGACTGACCAATTCATTATGGTATACAATGACTTTTTGGGAAGGCCAGAACCATTTAGACTCTGGTTTTCCTTTGCCCGACTATTCACTTTAACTGTCTCAAACGAAGTAGAGATTCTCCTGTGCTACTTTCGGTTTGTGATACATCGAACCCTCCGGAACATTGTTTAATGATTAGTTCCGGAGGCAAAAATACGAAACGAAAGGGTAAAGGTCCAACAAGGGTGATCACAAGCCACAATTGCAAATGTAGACTGGTTCCCTTCCGCTTTAGTTTTCTTCTACTCTCCCGCCAGGCTGCGCTCCGCTCACTGGGACCGGTAGCGGGTAACGCATGCATGATTTTTTTGCATTGGTCAATCTACATATCCGTTCGCCTGCATCAACTTTTTTTTTGGGCGTGGAAACGCCCTTTACGGCTCAGAAGCGACGGATCTTTTAACGTAAAGAATATAATAATTTTATTTGACGATATATAAACAAAAGTAAATGAGTATCGTTAAGTTTTGAAAATTATTTCGTGCTAACAAGTTTTAGAGTGTTCATAGGAACGACGTTAATGGGACGTTATTTTTTTCTTAACGGAAGTAGCCGTCTCCATGAATGACATTCAATGCGGCAGAAATGATGCGCACTACTCTGGAGTTGGAATTCCCATCAAGATGGCTACCCGCTACGCGTCCTCAGTGAAGCGTACGTAAGGGGGTAACTGAGGCGGGAAACCAGTCTAATTTGCAAATGTTCCGCCCGAAAACAAACCGTAAATCGGAATATCTCTGATTAAACCTCCAATTGAATTACACTGCAGGGGAAGTCAACTCTAGTCGCTCTTTACTCGGCGTTTGCTATTCGATGTCAAACAAGTCAGAACGCGCCGGTAATTTTGGAATTAAAATATTGCGTTTGACTATATATGTCGTTTTAAATAAGTTTTGCATGGTATGTGGTGTGGTATATGATTTATTCAGAGGACTGATGCGGTGGAAGCTAACTGATCGGAGAAAAAGGTATATAGATCTATTATGAAAAAATAACTTTAATCGGAGGTGGGGGTTATTCCAATATGGCGACTGGTGTCCTTTCTCTGTTTTATAGTTAAATATCCCGATTTTTTTAAATAATTGTTTTCCAGAATCTGTGTATTTTTGGAAAAAAATTCACATGACTGGTCATAGTAATACTCATGCAAAGTCCATCCCAATAAATCAAATGAATGACAACATTCATTTTTTATTGAGTCTGGCCCCCTGTGATCTCCGATCGCTTGTGCAGATTCCTTGCGTCTCCAACCACTGACAGTTTTTCCTCTGGTAAACACTGGTTTTCTCTTGTTGACACTCAATTCCCTTTTAATCCCTTACTAATTCCACCAAGTTCCTCCACCGTCAGATTGTAGTGGTGTCATATGAATACTTCAGGTCCACGGCACATCAACATAGACAGGATATCATCCGAGGTCGCGTGTTTGAGATCCTGAAATGACAGCCTGTGTCGACGTTTGCCATGGATACAGACACTTTCTTTCACATGCAGGATGATGCAACATAATGTTGGATACGTTGGTTCACAGAGTTTGGTTTCCACATATGTTCGAATGCTCTGTTGATATTGACATATGTGTTTGACGTTGACGTAGTAGAATATGGCTGGTATTGTTGATGCATTTGTTGATGTAATAATATTTGACGCCTTCCCTTCAATATCGTTCAGGTAGTCTGTTGTCACGAGACGCGTCCGCGCCTGAGGGCGGTGAGTTTGTTTTGTGCACGAAAGCCTGGAAGGAGCATGCGATGTGACGTGACGCTCTGTGAACAACGGACGAAAGATTTGTCTGACAGTGAGTCGTCGTCAGAGCTACGATGTCCGCCTCCCCCATTCCGCGCTCAAGCGTAGTGTTTGCCAAAAGATCGCAGCGGGTGAAAACTTGGTTTGCATTTTCATGTGGTGTCTAATGTGTTTTTTTTAAATTGAAACGTGAAATTAGTCAAACAATTTTAACATAAAATGATTATTTTTTACCCCACCTCCATGTCTAAATTCATGTTTGAGCACTTTTGAGATGGCTCTACATCTCCTGACGCACGGATCAACTTGGCCGCCATGATGCGTTTCTGTACGTAGAAAGGTTCGTCTGCGCTCCAAATTATGGCACCTAGTTACCCTATTATGGGATCGAATGACCTACAAATTTTCACTCGAAGCGAAAAAGTGTCTACAAAACGCCTTTTAACATGACTTTAAAAAATTCTTTTTTGCTTAATTCCATTAATAATACTTACATTATTGGTTCAGTGTTTCGCAGCCATAGTCTACTGTCTTAGTTTGCTGGCTCTTTTAAAAACT
>SAYR01008261.1:359649-514106 GCA_004382745.1 Argopecten irradians irradians | reverse complement strand
TTTACAATTATTATGTAGTCAAAACATGAAATGCAAAGAAAAGATCCCTCTTTCCATTGTTATACCTGGATCATTCTTTGTTGGGCGCCACGATCCCTCCTCTATCTGACATGGCATGTTTAGGTACAGTAGTTATTTAATGAAGGAAAGAGACACTTTTTTCCTGATATAAAATATAATGCTATGCTCAGTCAACACCAGAGTGTAGTTACTGTAACCCACAAGTAAGGACAGATAATGCCTTTAATGTGTTTAATATCAACTGATGCTTTTCTTATTCTGCTCTTCGTACCTATACACATATAGATATCTTATTGGGCATGTTACCATGTGAAAATCATAAATTAATGAATTTGTTTATGCTTGAATAAATAAAAAAAAATTATGATAACCTTACATTTCTAAACATTAATAACTTTTAAGCTTACTGTATGATAAAATTTATAATAATACCATATGAATATCTCTTTGCGTCTAATAAAATTTATAATAATACCATATGAATATCTAATAGCGTCTAATTGGATGTTGTCTACTCATTTTAAACGCCGTATATTAATTGAAAGCTTTGAACAGAGGAGGTACGTATTTTGCAAAATCTATTCCATTCACATCCTCAAGTAGTGTTTAGTGAACCATGAACAGTTGTCATATTTGATTAACATCATATGCGCATGGCTTCCGTTACAAAGTACTACGCGTCCCATGTATGCGATGTGCAGCGTGTGTATGAAGTACGCGCGGTGCGTATTTTGCGAGACTGCGGTATATATTCGTGTTGTGTATTCTTATGTAATGGAAGAGTAGTACCCAAATCCATAGACACAGGATGTTAATCAGATTGGAGCAAATCTTTTAGTTCATTCATGGGCATTATTATTCTACAGTAGGCTTGTACACTGCATTAATAGCCGTATTGTTGCATTTTCGTTCCCGCATACAATTGTATATATAAGCACCGTCCTATATCATTAACATTGGAATAAGTCCTGTTCTTGTCAATTCTATTGCATTTTGAACTAATTAAGCATTACCTTATGTAGTTCGTATACAAATTAGATGAATATTTTCATTTATTACACGATTTTAGTACTTTAAATGTTGAACCGAAAGAATGAAAATATGATTGGAAAAATACGTCTTTTACGATGACTTACGAAGACTTGATGTCAAGTATCATTAGATGTGTGTATATAATTGAGTACACAATTTAAACAAATACTAATATATGCATGCTGGCCCTGCTTGCACAACACTTCATAAGTCCCTTCTCAATTCTTAACTTTAAGCATATGCTTAAAATTGGCTTTCACAATTAAACGTTCTTTATTCTCCATTATCAAATTTAGATTGAAAACGGGGCGATATTTGAGAAGGGTCATGGACATTCTCAAGTCTGTAATCTCGTTTTTAAAAATGGCGGACAGGCATGAATACGGTCTGCATCGTCTGCTTTAAATTTGGTCCTGTCAATGTGAGTAGATGACATCAACATCCGCTGAAAATGTTTCAAAAAGTTGATTATTGAGACTAATTTTGTTCCAGTTATGTAAAATCATGGAAATGACACTAAGCAACAATGAGCGAGATCTAGCCTAACTTACAAAAGTCATCCTACTTGTGCCTAAGACTAAGAACCTACCGTAACTTAGGCATTCTCTGTCACTTTACAGTATCTATAATCTATCACTTTGTAGCTGATGTGTCCTTCCGATGTCGAACCATTGTTGCCATTGGTTTCTCCTCAAATCAAACACTCAAATGCTGTTTCAAATAAAATTTCGAAAGAATCAATTAAGCTATATATTTAAGTCTCGCAAACTTATAAAGTAAAGACTGTCAGAGCCATATAGCGATGACCGATCATTGTACACCTAAATGTCGCCAAGGACACGTACCTCTGATATTCAAACTACTGATGTCAAAAGCCTTCGACATCCACCAATTCAATATGAACGTTATCTTGTTACTAAACACAATCTGTTTGTACAATTCCTACACCAACATAACTGTAAAATATTCATAATATTCATGGTCGGTAACACTGTATGCTTATCTGTATAAAGAGTCTCATGTGTTGGAAGATTTGTCTCCCTTTATTTTACCATGCAATATATATACGTCCAAATATATCATATGTGTTGTTTTAATTTAGAGAAAAAAACTGCAGTTGATAGTGAAGCAGTAAACTATCAAAATCTCAAAACCTATTTATATGCGAAAATGTGTTTTAAGTGTCTACTCTTGCAGAAAAAGGAATATCTTTTTATCATATAAAAAGATTATTTGTTCACAATTCAACGACTTCATCAGAAAAAAAAGATAAAATCTCACTGTTTTGTATTGTATCAATATTTCTTTGTTTAATATTTTATTCAAACAATTATCGGATATATAATTAAATTAATCGCACACCGGCATTTACAGTAAGTTGTAATTGATATAGCTATGATGCCCCCTAACTCCCAAGTAGCCTAGTAACTAGCATACATGTACGCATACATATAGATAAGAAACATGTATCCCCGAAGAAATATGAAATACTTAGAGTAAATCAAAGTTTATTCTCACGTTTATCAACTGTAGGATTGAATACGTTCACTATGAATATAATGCTGATATTATTACTTTTAAATTAGTTCTTCAATATTGAAATATCAATTGATTGATAGATCCTAAAAATGTCCTTGAACCCAGAAACTGTTAAATGAAAATAATCCATTATACTATCAGTTTTTAAGAATATCTCAACTAGGACGTACTAAGCATGAGAGTTAATAATTAAGAATTGAGAATAAAGAGGTTTTGTGTAATATGTATTGATAATGGAAGAAAGGGTTGAAAAGTAGTTGTGCCTTAGTAATCTTATGCTGTTTTTTTTAAATTTTCAACAATGAATATGTTTAAATCACATAAACATTACCTATTATTAAAAAAATCACCATGTCACCTCTTGCATGCGTCTATGAAGCTTTACGTGTATATCTCCTTATATGGATATGGCTATTCTCTATTCCATCCTCTGTAACACTATTTAATTCCTAAGATGACCACACGTAACATAACATGTTTGAGAAATGTAGTTTCTTACTCTACACCCCTAGATCGGTGTTTTTTTCTACTGGTAACCCCGCTGTCCTCTACTAGTAGACCCTGTCATGTCCTAAAGTAGCGTGTTTTTCCCAATTTATAATATGAAAAAAAACCATAGACAAGTTTAAGTTAAATGATATCTTCATCAGAAATTCTCACATGCTTATTACAGAATTTGAGATACAATAATTCAATTCAATGTAACAAAACTCTATAAACAGTTGAAAGAATTAGCATGATTTGAAACAAGGTATGGAAGACATTCGGAAAATAATATTTACGTGTATATTATAGATTGTAATATATTTTGGTGAAATTAATTTGATTAATACCAGGATTCTAATCAAAATTTATTCAGTTCTACTTGAGATACTCTTTTCTTCAGGGCTGATGGAGCCAAACGCAACAGCTCGGAGAAAATCCAGCAATTTTCGGAATTATAACATAATGATTTCCAAGTAATGCCGAAAATGTCTCGATATGTCGGAGCATCAACGTTATAGTATTTATCTAGTCGCACACCCATATTGAACCATTTTAAATGACAAAATTTTGGTGTTATTATAGCGTTAAAGATACACAGTAACCAAGATCAAGCCACGGTCATTTGTCTTTTATGTCAAAAATAAAACAAATTGCATGTACTGTATGTATTATGAAAGTAGTAAAAATTTGAATAGGTTTCATTTGCATACAGTAATAGAATTGCTAAAATCAAGTCAAAACTCGGAGAATATACCAGACATTGACGATAAAAATCTAGTTGTAAAAATGTACAAATATGCAAAATCTAGTAACCTATCCATTGTCACACTAAACAACAATAATGGTATTCCTGGGGCCGCGGTGGCCGAGTGGTTAAGATGTCCATGATGATATTACCACAAGCCCTCCACCTCTGGGAAGCGGGTTCGAATCCCATGTGGGGCAGTTGCCAGGTACTGACCGCTGGTCGGTGATTTTTCTCCGGGTACTCCGGCTTTCCTCCACCAACAAACCTGGCACGTCCTTACATGACCCTGGCTGTTAATAGGACGTAAAAAATAAACAAACCTCAATTAGCTATTATCTTATTGCCTGCAAAGTTTTCTCGTATACTGTTAAAGCTATTATAATAAGACCTTGTTCGGTTGACGGCTCACACACAGGATGATAAAACTAAGATTAACATACACGCGTTCACATTTGTGAAGAATTTAAGCCATTTACATAATTTCTTTATTAGCTCACCTGGCCCGAAGGGCCGGTGAGCTTATGTCATGGCGCAGCGTCCGTCCGTCCGTCCGTCCGTCGTCAGTCTGTCCTTCAACATTTCCTTTAAATCGCTACTAGTCATAGAGTTCTGCATGGATTTTAACCAAATTTGGCCAGAAACATCCTTGGGGGGAGGGGAACAGAACTTGTATAAATTTTTGCTCTGACCCCCTCCCCCCCCCCCCCCCGGGACAGGAGGGGCGGGCCCAATAGGGGAAATTGAGGTAAATCCTATAAATCGCTACTTGTCCTAGAGTTCTGCATGGATTGAAACCAAATTTGGCCAGAAACATCCTTGGGGGAAGGGGAATAGAACTTGTATAAATTTTGGCTCTGACCCCCCCCCCCCCCCCCCCCGGGACAGGAGGGGCGGGGCCCAATAGTGGAAATTGAGGTAAGTCCTATAAATCGCTACTTGCCCTAGTGTTCTGCATGGATTGTAACCAAATTTGGCCAGAAACATCCTTGGGAGAAGGGGAACAGAACTTGTATAAATATTGGCTCTGACCCCCCGGGGACAGGAGGGGCGGGGCCCAATAAGGGAAATTTAGGTAAATCCTATAAATCGCTACTTGTCCTAGAGTTCTGCATGGATTGTAACCAAATTTGGCCAGAAACATCCTAGGGGAAGGGGAACAGAACTTGTATAAATTTTTGCTCTGACCCCCCGAGGACAGGAGGGGCGGGGCCCAATAGGAGAAATTGAGGTAAATCTTATAAATCGCTACTTGTCCTAGAGTTCTGCATGGATTGTAACCAAATTTGGCCAGAAACATCCTTGGGGAAGGGGAACAGAACTTGTATAAATTTTGGCTCTGACCCCCTGGGGACAGTAGGGGCGGGGCCCAATAGGGGAAATAGAGGTAAATCCTATAAATCGCTAATTGTCTTAGAGTTCTGAATGGATTGTAACCAAATTTGGCCAGAAACATCCTTGGGGGAAGGGGAACAGAACTTGTATAAATTTTGGCTCTGACCCCCTGGGGACAGTAGGGGCGGGGCCCAATAGGGGAAATAGAGGTAAATCCATAAAATCGCTACTTGTCCTAGAGTTCTGCATGGATTGTAACCAAATTTGGCCAGAAACATCCTTGGGGGAAGGGGAATAGAACTTGTATAAATTTTGGCTCTGACCCCCCGGGGGCAGGAGGGGCAGGCCCAATAGGGGAAATAGAGGTAAATCCTATAAATCGCTACTTGTCCTAGAGTTCTGCATGGATTGAAAACAAATTTGGCCAGAAACATCGTTGGGGGAAGGGGAATAGAACTTGTGTAAATTTTGGCTCTGACCCCCTGGGGGCAGAAGGGGTGGGGCCCAATAGGGAAATTTAGGTAAATCCTATAAATCGCTACTAGTCTTAGAGTTCTGCTTAGATTTTAACCAAATTTGGCCCAGAAACATCAAATTCCTTCAGAAAAGAAACAATGAACCTTACTAGGCATTACAAACCAGGTGAGCGATACAGGCCCTCTGGGCCTCTTGTTTTCTCATAACCAAAGAAACATTTGCTTTCCAACCAACTTAAACACAGCCTGATATTTTCCTTTTTAAACTGGTTCATGCATTATTTTTTATACCAGTTTCCAATTTTACTACAGAAACATCCTAGGGGGAAGGGGAACAGAACTTATATTAATTTTGGCTCTGACCCCCGGGGGCAGGAGGGGCGGGGCCCAATAGGGGAAATAGAGGTAAATCCTATAAATCGCTACTTGTCCTAGAGTTCTGCATGGATTGAAACCAAATTTGGTCAGAAACATCCTTGGGGGAAGGGAATAGAACTTGTATAAATTTTGGCTCTGACCCCCTGGGGGCAGGAGGGGCGGGGCCCAATAGGGAAATAGAGGTAAATCCTATAAATCGCATTTGCCCTAGTGTTCTGCTTGGATTTTAACCAAATTTGGCCCAGAAACATCCTTGGGGTTAACAGAATTCCTATATTTTTTGGCTCTGACCTCCTTGAGCAGAAAGAGTGGGGCCCAATAGGGGAATTAGAGGTAAATATTCAAATTCCTTCAGAAAAGAAACAATGAACCTTACTAGGCATTACAAACCAGGTGAGCGATACAGGCCCTCTGGGCCTCTTTTTATGTTATGGAGGTAAAATGCATCTTTGGTATTTCAGTTCAACACAAGGATGAATCTCAAGGAATGCAAGGATCAGATATAAAACCAGTTGGAGATGTGGTAAGTAACTTAATCCTTAATATATATAATGTGGGCACTTAAAACAGGCCTGGAAGCTGTGTGCCTGAATAGAGTGCATAATACAATATCAAACATTCATTCGAATGAAACGACATCAACGCTTAGCCTGATTGTACGTTTCATTCATTAGTAATTTTATTATATTTCATTTATAAATATTTTAGGATGATTTTAAGAGGCAACCTTTTGAAATCGTTTTATCATAATTCGCCAGAAAACTGGTTAGTAACTAACATTCTTAGCGAAAAGTACTATCAGGGAGAACTCATTAACTGATTCGAACTTGACAATATCAAAACAAAATGTTCACTCACAATGCATTACAAAATACATTAATGACAACGTATATAAGTACAGTGTAAATCACAAAACGAAAATAATTAAATTTTGCTTGTAACATTTTAATTTGCTTAAAAATATGTTATCGGCCCATAACGTAAACACTGACGTCGCCGTTTATAACGTCATATTTGATTGGTTGATACGGTAATGCAATAATAACCAAGTGAAAATAGTTAATCACTTAAATGGTATTACATCAATTTTCTTTTGTTACTATGGAGATTTTTTATCTACTATTGTAAGCAAAGGGAGACTACCCAATTTTTGTTATGGGTAAGCTGTATCTGTCTCATTATAAAAAAATAGAAAAAGCTGGGTTTACTCTTACACTTTAAAAAGAGAGAGAAAATTAGAAACAAATTGAACTTTATCATGGATTTAATTCAATAGGAAATAAAGCAAAATATCTTTTTTATGTATGAATTTAAGACTTACACATGTTTTTATGGATCGATACACTATAGAAATCTGATATGCAAATATCTGAATTTGGATTTGGACATGTATTGATATATCACATGTTGTAATATTACATATGATTGAATAAAAAAGGTATATGAGAAAAAAGTGGTATTACATATAAAAATATTAAATTAAAAGAACTAACTTTAATTACAAATGTATTTTGATGTTATGGTGACGTAACACACACATTTAAGTGTGCCCTCACCAGTCGTAATTTGTTGATAGTACACTCCGATTTCTGTGTCATATCCATTACATAGAATATATATGTAAGATATACATAAACGTGTATTACAAAAACAAGATCATATATATATATATATATATATATATATATATATATATATATATATATATATATATAATAACCTTACCATATTCCAATTTATAATTATTTGATATTATGAAAACACACAAAAAAACACAAAAAACAGAGATCCGGAAAAACAAAGGTGTATTTTCATTCACAAAAACCGTCACCTAATTCAATACCAAGATAGAGTAAATATTTCAATTAAAGTTATATGTGCCGTATTCTCACAAATCAAGATGATCTTTTAATATGTTATTCAGCACCAAAAATTACTAACTTTTTGAAAATTACAGTGCTTTCAATGCATAGGTTTTAATTTTACATGTACAAATAAGAGCTGAAAATGATTTTTGGCAGTACTGCCAAAAATCAGTTATTTACATCAATAGTGATGTGAAATGAGTATATAAAGTGAGACCATGAAGCCAAATTGTGGTCTACAATTTCATTACACATTTTTACAATGTTTTTAGTTATTGTAAAGTGACTTCTTATATGTTTTCATTTAAACATGTTTAAGGCATAAAAACAGCAATTTTACAGTACAAAATTTCTGTGTTATAACTAACGTTTATAAGTCATCTGAAGCCATTTAAATGATGTTTACAGCTTTATTCATCAAACCTTCTGGTTTTTAATAAATTAATGATGAAACAATAGCATGTCAAATTTATCGCCCAGTTACGGCACATATAACTTTAACTGAAGAGGATAGAATTTTAAGATATTGTATTTGATTTCTGTCGTTAGCAAGAGGATAATACACCAGCTCCCGTGCAACGCAGTATCGCGGCGTTACCGTCCCAGGATGAAATCTTCGGTAAGTATTGATTCGCTGCTATATTCGAGCTACAGAAAATAAAAATGCATGTAATGCTTGGGAGAATTAAATGTGATTTGCTGATTGTATTTCATGACGCGATTTGTAGCAATAAATGATAGAATAAAAATAGTCTATCAAATACTGAAATAATACCCCCAGCTGCATTCTTACTTATTTATTATTTTCCATTTTATTCTTGGGTTCGTGGGTATATTCAAGTTTGCAATTATCGGAGGTTGCCGTTGGGTAGCTTATCGAAATTGGGAATGGACCGGGAATCATACGATCAGTGATGAAAAAAGTATTAAACCATTCTGATGCGGACGAGCATATATACAGTATTTATCTGCGCCTCTCCAGAGGGCACAGGACACACCCAATCTATCAGGATATAACGTTATTTTTTGTTTTATTTATTTTTGCTTGCTTCTGTATATTATTGTCGATAGTGACAGATAAGTTATTTCGATCCTCAGGCAATATGGAGGAATTGAAAAAGAAACATGACAAAGAATTGGAGAATACCAAAAGATTGAAGAAATGAACAAAGCTCGGTTGCCCAAGGATTGGAGGAGAAACTGGCTCAGAGAAGGCAACGAGAATGAACAAAGAGCGTCCTGATTGGTCAATAATTAACATATTCAAATTAAATGAGATTTATAACTGTTAAATGGACATAATTGAAGGAATACTTGTAAAGGATTTTCATGCTATGGAGATGTTAATACAAATCTCTGTGAATATTCTACTATTATAGATATCCGCTTTAGAATTTCGAATTCATTGGGCGTTTTGAGTAGATTTTGTTTCTCGTGTAATATTTTGGAAATCTATGTGGAGTCATGGATTACAAATTGGATGGTCTTCTCTCTTTCTAATGACGACACTATATTATATTCACAGGAGATATATTGTTTTTAGATATGGAATTATCTTTCTCTAATAAATACGCAAACTATTCTTATCTTTCTGCTGAACTTTTGATCATAACACAAATCGTTCCGAATGGACTTTCCAGCATTGACGTCCATATGATAACTGCAATACAAACCATAGCTGATTTAAAGGTCATGTTTCACCGAAATTATAACTATGAAGATTCCATACGAACTCCTTATAGAAAGAGATTGATGAATTTGTTTTGTGTTAAATGTTTCGTGTAATGTGAAATTTCAGTAGTGCTTTAGATTCTAACAAAGTAATGTTTTCTTTCTAGATACTATATTAATATATGATGCTTGTGATATACTTCAAACTTTACGAAATATACAAACTGAAATCTATGTAGGATCAATGTTGTTAAAGGTACAGTACCTGGGGATTATATTAGCACGGAAAAAATTGTTTTTAAAGCGTATCCATGACCAGTAAATGGGAATTTAGCCACCGCAAATAAAGAACCATGGCTTTGTATTGAATACAATGGTATTGTTGTTATAAACAAAGTAGCTGGAATGGAGTTTTTTCCTACAGTTTGTATGTGTTTTTGACAATTCTTCAAATGACCGATTCGTAATAGATAGATATAACAGTAGAAATTGCTGCGTCCCTTATTCACAGAATTGACTACATCATAGTTGTTGAGTATTGTTTCATTTTGTTTAGTGTAGGGTAAATCATAATATACTATATAGAGATAATTAGAACTCTAACTTGATAATCGCGAACAAACAATCGATATTTGATTGTTTTATTTATTTTTTCTACTTAATATTTGTTTCTTGTTATTATTTGTAATTACATATGTTTATACTTGTTCAAATGTAATACTGTTATTGTATATCTACCGTCCATAAACTATTCTGGGTGACGAGTTTGAATCCACGTGTGGTATTGTGACAGGTATGTTACAGGGGCGACCAGGTCACGGTTTTTCTCCGGGAACTCTGCTTTTCTCCACCTGTAGCCCTGTTCGTCCTTACAGACCATGATGGCTCATAGGAGGTTTATCTAATCAATCCAAAGCAAAACCGTAATTAGCCTCTTATTGATAATGGGTAACTTGAGACTTCTTGTAACTAGTATTTGTGCCTGCCTTATCGAAAAACGTGAAAGATAGATCCCGATTTTACAGTAAGTTTCTTCAACAAGCGCTTACAAAAATAGTCTAAAGGTACCACGAGTATAAGATTTTATTTATCACATAACTAGTATTTATATAAATATAGACGTGTAAATATAGACGAAACTTTCAATTTCGTGTCTATATAATAGTGGTGAAATCAGGTTCGAATTTGACGATCCCGTCCTCCGAGACAATCGCGTGAAGTCATATTTTTATTATAACGTCATTATTACATGTGACATCACAATAGGGTTATTACACACGTGTCTTATGATATTTATGACATTGGCGTATGCCGTGACTGATTGGGTCAATTATGTGATAAATATAGGTTGTTTTTTTTATATGGTAGACTTTACACCATGCTCAATATTGATGTGTTATACATCTGTACACTTACTTACTGTAGCGGGAATCTTAATGTCGCGCTAGATCAAGTGCGCTAAACAAGCATTGTGATGGTCATAGATCCTGTATGACGTCACCATAAAGTAACTACTTATAATGCTAATTCATTATTGCGCTACATGTAACTTGATCAATATTGGTCTTAAATTAAAGTTTGATTGAACCAATAAGTACAGGTACATTACAGATTTTATATTATGTGATACTTTACAAGATTTCTAATTTCAGAAAACCATAACCTTTTTAAAGGTTAATATATATTCAATTTTCCAGTATTTCTTATGTATGTAGTAATGTTTGTTTACACTTTGCATTGTGATCAGATCGTAAAGTAGTTTTATTTTTCTCTGTGGTTTGATATAATTTGTAATGTACAACCAAAATAAAATACCTTCAAACGAGTTGTTTAACCTTAATTGTTGTTTATATACATAATGTGACGCTACCAAATTGGAAACACTTTTAAGATAATTTGTGAAAAAAAATCTATACGATGCATAAAAATAGATTTTTATCTTAACTTTCCCAAATAATGGTGCCTTCAGATTATGATTTCATGAATTTGTTTGCTTGTTAGCAAGAGCATATATTTTGAATAGAGAGCTTGAAAGCATGCAAGTGTAACGACTTGTTTTCGCTACGACCGTACGTCATTTAGCGTAGAGCAAGAATGAACGATATATAATTTGTTTTGCTCTGGGTTCGACTGCCGCGTTAGCTTGCAGATTCCTATGTCTCGCTACAGATATCAAAGGTACTAGCTATAGTGAATATTTAACAGTTTTATTAAATTTAACATGTGTAAGGTGACATAAATACCCGCGGTGGCTCAGTGGAAGTAGTGTGTAATGGACGTTTTGCTTCTAATATTCTTACGTTTTCGCTATCGGAATTAAACTCCTACCCATCAATGAAAGACCGAGCACGTGGCGCTAACACACCGGGCCGATTATCGATAGTTTAACCTCCAATTTCACAAACACCGTTCTCTAGCGAAGAATCTTCAAATATCGCTTAACGGTTAACCCCGAAACTCAACACAGCTAGGGGCCCTCCCACTCGTTTCCAGCCTACCAAGGCTCTCAACAAAAGAGTGAAGACTTTTAAATACTATCGAAACCCGTCTAAAAGCGAGACCATGCCAAGTCCGACATTGCACAATTTCACAAGTATTTTCAACCCAAAAATATAGCAAAAATAATCGACTGACAGCGAAAAATACACACAACAGTAATGTTAATGCATTTCCATACTATACGATAACAGCAAATAGGGAAAGATGGGCGACAAAATATATAAAAATTACATAGGATTCAAAAACACAACCCTCACTCTCAAGGCCCGGTAGAAAACTGAAAGCCTCGCGCAGTCCCGAGATCTCCGTTCACAGCAAATTCCCTGCCAAAGTCCCGGTTAATTTATTTCCGAAAATATAGCAACGAAGCGCACCGCAGCTTCGTACATACCCCCACCACCTAGACAGGCTGCGACCCGTATCCGTAAAACTGATCCAAGGGGATAATTTGGAAAAAAAACCAAAAAGTTCCTAACAAAGTTGAAACATTTAAAGCCAAAAGCAAGATGCACAATTTTCGAATTTGGAAGTATCCAGTTCACGAACTCGAACTAGAATCAAAAAAATAGAACGAAAAAACCAAACTAAATTTCAAAGAACCATATCTATCTAGTTCCACGAACTTGAACTAGAATAAAAAAATAGGAATGAAAAAAACAAACTAATATTTTAAAGAACCTATCAAGGGGAGGTAATTTAAGGAAAGAAAAACCTTAAGTTCACAAAATCAAACTCTCTTAATAAAGGAGAATAGAAGATTAAACATATTAATGTTTATAGAAGATAACATTGTTTTGTATGATTATTGATGTTGGTTAGAGATTATCCAGCGAGTGATCCAGCAATTTCCAGCGAATCCAGCGATCGCTTCCACGTGCTTATATTTCTATAGATGAACGTGTATCTTTGAAACCAGTCAGTCTGCGTCTGTCTGTGTCCGAGGTCGGTTGTGTCGGTTTGTTGTTGTTAGTGTGTAGCGATGGACAGAGAGGTGATTTCCTCAGTTCCTGAGCTTGTAATGTTTGTGTATCATGTTACATGTAGTTTATATGTGTGGGGATGGATTTATGGGATTATTCATGTTAATTTTAGGAATTTATTTGGTACTGAGAAGCTGGAAATACTTTGTAAAGATGCATCTGTTACTGTTACGTTAGGTTCAGCTGTTATTGGATTATATTTATTTATTGATGTGAAGACTAGATTGTAATGAAGATGTCAATATATAGTTGGAATGGAATCTTGAGTATGTTTGGAGATGGTGAAATATTGCTGATATTGTGAACCTTTATTTTATGTGTCTTATTAATAAATGTCTAAGTTTGTACCTGTATTTTGGAATCCTGGTTGTTTCTTATAGGATTTATAACTATTCAGGTGAAACCATGGTGAAACTAAGTCGTCAATGGTTAGGGTAGTTAGTCAAGAGTCTTCTACCCCTAAAATACTTATGTGGCGGTAGCCGCGCTACCACTGGTTATTTTCAAGTCGGTTCAGGATATAGAGTCCTAACCACTTGACCGTCACATAGTATTTTTGGTGGCAGCGGTGGTCGTCCCCGCCAGTATTTAGAGGCATTTTGTATCATAGTATTTTTGGTAGTAGCGGTTGTCGTCCCCGCCGGTGTTTGGGTTTTTTGTATCATATTTTTGATGATAGTGGTGGTCGTCCCCCACAGTATTTAAGCTTTTGGTATAATAATATTTTTGGTCATAGCGGTAGTCGCCCCTGCCAGGATATGTATACTCAGTACAAGTATGTGCAGATTCTAGTATTTTTGGTGTATTTTAATTAATTTTTTTGTGATACCTGTAGACGTCTACGGTCTAGACAACATATGGTTTATATCAATAGGTATATAGATCTACTGTACTAATCAACCTTTCAGTGTGAAAGTATTTATTTTTGTATATGTTTATGGAGAAGGTACATGATTTTTTTTAATGTATCGGTAGTATGTATATGCCTATGGAAGTTATAAGTAATGCTTATCGACATGTATATGTGTAAGCCTTATGCGTCATTATCATTATGACAATTGAGGCCTGTCAAATGGTGTGATATAATTTACATATTGGTAATACATAAGTCCATTTTTTATGTGGAGTTGGTTTTCTGTGAAGAAATTATGAAGAAAATGTGAACCAACTATACATGTATTTTGGGACAGCTATGTGGTTATAAAGCAGTGATGTACTTTGTAGTTAAACCTGCATTAAGTGATGTAGAGCTGATGGCCACAGTTTTACATTTTACTTATATGCTGCGGAGGTTTATATAGACTGCTGGTGTATAACAAGTGTTTATTATTTTTTCTACAAACTGAAGAGAAGTCATGAGAAATATAGAGAAGATGTAAAATGGAAATATGTGAAGAGAAGTTATGTGAGACATAGATATTTAGAAGTTTTGTGGATATTGAGGTTCTGGGAAATGAGAAGACAGAACTTGAATTTGTGGTTTTTTCTTGAGAATATCAGATTTTTGAGAAATAGAGGAAGTTATATCATCAGCATTAACTGTTGATATGTGATGATGTACAATATTTTTTATATGGACTAAAGGTGGAAAGTGGAAATGTGAAGATTTTTGTGATTTGTTGTTTAAAAAATTATGGAATGTCAAATATTATGATTAGCCAGATATGTGATTGAGGTCCACATATTTTGAGTTAATAGCTGATATGTATCGCTCTAACTGTAAAGTGCTAATGAGGTTTAGGCTCTTGGCAGATTATTTTGATACAGACACCATGTATTTTCTAAGGCAAATGTGAAATGTAAAAAAAGGACAAATTTCAGTAGAAAGATTTCTTAGTCCGCAATGTTGTCTTGTTTATTTATTTAGATACTGGATGTTGATGTAACAGGCCAGCCATTGGGTGATAGAAATGAGACATCCGAGAGCTGACATATGATTGGATTGTTGAGACATAGATCCTGAATTTGAAGTATTACCTAGACAAAGAAGTAGATTGTTTATCAAAGACTGGATGTATGTTATATGAGAAGTCACATTAGAAGATTTTAGAAGATTCATTACATTTATTTGTATATTTCCACATACTAGTGTGTTTTCACTGGCAAAGTGTGTTATATAAATTTCCTTATATCAGCATTGGCACGTGCTGGTAAAGAGGGGTATCAAACTTCCATACACTAGTGTGTTTCACTAGTAAGTGGGTAAATTTCCTCAAATCAGTATTGGCACGTACTGCTGAAGAGTGGTATATTTCCATAAAGCTGGTGTGTTTCACTAGTGAAATGGTGTAAATTTGGACAAACTTTGTTTTCAGTGTCCTAAACAATTCCACTGAATTGGCAGTGAGCAACGAAGTCCTTGAAGATGCCTGGGAGAAGATCCAGACAATCCAGAAGACAACCTGACCCATTTACAGATATTTCTGATGAAGAAAATGTTGCTGTAGCTGACATTACAACTGATGAAGATCATGGGACAGCAGGGATTGCTCTTTCTCACAAACCTAAAGAAATTAATACTGAAGATACAGGGAATGAAGAAGGTTTAGCATTGAACCAGACCTTGAAGTGTTTGGCAGAAACCATGATGGCCATGCAGTCCACATTTGAAACCAGTTTGACAGCTATTAAAATGGCAGTGACAGGAATGCATGAAACTTTGAAGACCCAAGGATACATTTCCAGGGAATTGGATCATCCTAGAGGGAGGAGTCCGAGAAGATCTGCCACAACTTCCCGATATCGAACTTAAAGCGAAGCTAGCTCATTTTATGCAGATGAAGAGGGAAGGGGAAATGGTAATTCCAGATATTCTACAGACTCTGATTCGGAGAGTGGATATGTCTATGGTTCCAGATCAGGAAGGAATACCAACACTAGACTTCCACCTTTCACAGATAAAGAGACTTGGAAGACATGATTTAGCAGGTTCGAGACTGTAGCCGACAGATGTAGATGGGGACACGAGGAACGTCTGGATCAGCTATTACCTAGACTACAGGGGAAAGCTGGAGACTATGTGTTTGATCAACTTACTAAACGGGAGCGTAACAACTATAAAACACTGGTACGAGAACTTAATAACAGATACAGAGTGATTGAGTCATCGTAAACCTATGCAGACTATTTAGCAGAAGAAATCAGAAACCTAGTGATTCTGTAGAGGAATATGCAGCCGAACTGAAGAGACTGTATGATAAAGCTCATAAAAGGAGAGATACATATACTAGGACTGAATATTTACTCAGAAAATTCTTCGATGGTGTATACAATGAAAAGGCAAGTTTTGAAGTCGAATTTCATAAAGATCCAAAGGACATTGATGAAGCTGTATTCCATGTTGTGAATTATATAGAATCGAAGAGAATGCCTAATCGTAGAGTAGAAGATGATGATCAAAATGCCAGAAAGATGAGAAAAGTTGAAGTCGAACAATGCTCAGATGCAAGTGAAGATGAATGGCAGGACGAGGACTTTTTCAAGAACCATAACTCAGTCAGGGCTGTGAATACTGTAAATAAGGAGAAGAGTAAACAGAGAACTTAAGTCAGTAATGAAAGTCAGAGTGCTGAGGGAGATGATGATGAAATGAAGGATATATTGGTGAAGGCATGTGAACAAATTACGAGTAGGATGAACAAGATGCCCAGAAATTTAGATGACAGAAGATGTTACTCCTGTAATGAAGTTAAACATATTTCCCGTAATTGCCCATTGAGAAACCAGTCTCATGATTGTAATATGGATGGTCAAAGATTAGGAGGTCAAGGAAATTCCATGTATGGACAGCAATGGTACCGAGGGAGAAATGACTTTAGTCATTCCAGGAACTTTTCTTTTGGACAACATGCATATGGTAGAACCTTTGGTACACATAACTCCACTGGAGAGAAAACTGCTGCTACTGGTTGGATTCCTACAAGAAAGAACAATTTTGGTGGTAAAACGACTTTTAATGGAAATGTATGAGGCTCTTGAACTTTTACATCAACTGTGAATTGAAATTGATAACTGCACTGTTAAAATAATTGCCAAGTTTAGTAATAATAATTACCTGTATTGATGAAGTGATAGTGAGATACATGTATACAATGTAGCAATGATTTGTATTGTTTTCTTCATCAGTTTCAGTTAAAATTAGGACTCATTTGTAATTTTGTGTAGTCCTATAAATGCAATATAGGTTTACGTCTATATGCCAGTGCTTTACTCCTAGCTACATCTAATTTTTTGTTATGTTTTCGTGTTCATTGGGACATTGAACACGTTAAGAGGGGGGTAATGTGACAACACGATGTTTTGTCAGTGTATGCAGTTAAATCTATTTATGATAAGGATGTATCACTTACGGTTGATAGATAGATAGATGCTACTACTGATACTGATTACTTACGATGACTGTTTATTGTGTAAAGATGTCAAGTAATCGATGTATTGAAGCACATGTTTCTGCTACCGGGCGCAGCCATTATTGTTATGACAGCTGCGGAGCTAGCCGATAGCTTATAATTAGTTTCGTATTTTGTATTACTAGTGCTTCCGGTTGTTGCAGACGATGTTTTGAACGTGTGATGTGAAGGAAAAGTGAGTTATTAGAGTTTTCTTACGTGTATTAATGTTTATAGAAGATAAACATTGTTTTGTATGATTATTGATGTTGGTTAGAGATTATCCAGCGAGTGATCCAGCAATTTCCAGCGAATCCAGCGATCGCTTCACGTGCTTATATTCTATAGATGACGTGATCTTTGAAACCAGTCAGTCTGCGTCTGTCTGTGTCCGAGGTCGGTTGTGTCGGTTTGTTGTTGTTTGTGTGTAGCGATGGACATAAAGGTGATTTCCTCAGTTCCTGAGCTTGTAATGTTTGTGTATCATGTTACATGTAGTTTATATGTGTGGGGATGGATTTATGGGATTATTCATGTTAATTTTAGGAATTTATTTGGTACTGAGAAGCTGGAAATACTTTGTAAAGATGCATCTGTTACTGTTACGTTAGGTTCAGCTGTTATTGGATTATATTTATTTATTGATGTGAAGACTAGATTGTAATGAAGATGTCAATATATAGTTGGAATGGAATCTTGAGTATGTTTGGAGATGGTGAAATATTGCTGATATTGTGAACCTTTATTTTATGTGTCTTATTAATAAATGTCTAAGTTTGTACCTGTATTTTGGAATCCTGGTTGTTTCTTATAGGATTTATAACTATTCAGGTGAAACCATGGTGTAACTAAGTCGTCAATGGTTAGGGTAGTTAGGCAAGAGTCTTCTACCCCTAAAAATGCTTGTGTGGCGGTAGTCGCGCTACCACTGGTTATTTTCAAGTCGGTTCAGGATATAGAGTCCTGACCACTTGACCGTCACAGTATGACCATATATGACACACGTTATGGCCTTACTGCTGATATGGGTACATGTAGCCTAAACTAGAATTGCAAAATAGCAAAATATTAGGTAAGTTAATGACGAATTTATTGATCTTTAAAAGCATGCTTAATGAAAATTATACTGCATTTAGGTTCATATAAATCATTGTCTCTTGTGGTATTATTTTATTTATTTCTTTTATCTTTTTAAAGACATTTCATATAAATGCTTAGCTGCAATATTGTGGCTCAAACGACTTTAAGATAGAGAATGATATCGTCTTTAGACCTACAATTGGTACCTAAATTTTAATCATAGAAAATATCAAATTCACAGCGAGACATTATTTGCCTTATGTATACATGTAGAGGTGACTTTGAAGGGAATGTATACGACAAGTCTACAAAATGTGAATTTGACTTCTTGTGAGCGGTACAGTAGATATTAAGAATAGTAGCTATGTTTGTTTTGGACTTAAAAACATATGATGTTAATGCTTGGTATAGTAGGCCGTGTACGTATATTCGTTCTTATCAGCTATACAACAAATAAATACTACTCAAAATTTGCCAAGGATCACATCTAAAATTTTAGGTAAAATTTGGTGGAAATGGAAAATGTTATTTCCCTTCAATATAGTTGTACACATGCATGTAAAACGTCTCTATGTATCGTGTGTCAGTCACTTATCAAGTCATCGACACGCGCGTACAAGTGTATACCTTTATGATAGCGTACATAGTGAATGCCACATAATTGCGTTTTTGTAAAAAAAAATACTTTTTTTTTGGATTTCTTGACTGTTGTAAATATGTTTCTCTACACAATGTATTTTGTAAAAAAACTAATAAAGTTTGAAGTTTGAAGTTTGCATTTGTATTAGTGTTTTGACACAGAGCCTGCTCCGACAACACACAAGACATCGTTTAAATGTTTCTGATATGTATAGGGGCATCGGTATGTTACAGTCTGGTAGGTCTCAACGCGATGTAGCCAATGAACTTGGTGTGTCCTAGAGTGTTGTGTCACGCATATGAAATCGGTATCAAACTTTTGGAACTGTTCGTTAGACGACACGCAGGATGTCGGCAACGGTCTATATTAAGGTAGAACAAACCACTTTGGAAATCACACAATGACACCACATTAAAAATAGACTAGTTTCTCAAAAACTTGGTAACTCTGATACGCTGCGGGTTAAAATATCGCCAAATAGATATTATACAATGTATTGAAGCATTTTTCACCAACATTATATGTCTATGAGATAGATGCTAGATAAAAATATGCCACAAAAATGCACTGAAAAAGTGAAATAAGCGAAAAAATACCAAACTCATGATACAGGTCAGAATAATTCGAACAAAATGGCATTGTGCGTTTTTCAGATAATATGCGAGAGCATGCGACCCTTTGTGTACCTATATTCGTTGCAACGTATCTACACGACACTTGTAAAAGTGGGGTTCACGTCATCATCATCGTCGCCATATTTGAAAACAAATGTACTGTCAAAGTCGAAACAAAAACCATGATTACCAAAAAAAAATGAACATACAATCGTCACCAAGCATCGCATAAATTAATTTAACCTATTTACAAAACAACTGAAATATACTTCACGTAAATCGACTGTTCAACAGTTGACTTTTTGGAACGTAAACTTCTGCTTGGAGTACTTTCGGTTTCATCCTCACCGCTTCCTGCCGGAAACCACAAACAAATATTACTACGCAGAAAATAACGTGATAAACTATTAGTTTATTTCTCACTCATGAGAAATAATTATGTATTTTTTTCCCTATTAAACTTTAGGAACAAAAAACATTAACGCAAACTATTTTTTTAAATTACGAATTTGAGAATACGTTATTTTCTTCGGAGCACTCACTTTCGGAATGGCGTTAAATCGACGACCACAAATGTTTACATGTGTTCTTGAAGTCTCTTGAAAGATCGAGAGGTAATCGGTAAGTAATTTTGTTTTAATTACAGTTAAAGCTTAAAATAGTGATGTAAACATGTACTTCACTTAATGACTATGCCCTACATTTATGTAAATCAATAGTTTTCTCCGGTCTGACAGCTGCCTGGCCGCAGGCGAATGTCAACAAATTTGCAAACTTTTTATAAGCATTATAATTTTCTTGTTGTACTTTTGCTGTATGTTTTATAAAAGTGAACAGGCAGCCCTGTTGAGAAACACGCGTGTTATGTGTATATAATAATACAGAATATAATAACAATTCCTATGTGTTCTCATCCTAAATTGTACATGAACTTTTGGTACTAGGTAAGTCATATTCACAAGAATATTGAAATTTAAACAATATTCCTGTATTCATAAGACTGTTTCAGGTTCAATAGTTTTACCCATTTTGTGCCTCTTTTACATGTATTATTTTGTCTGGTTCCATCACTCTTTACAGACAATCATCTAACCAATTTTACAATTTCTAATTTGTTTACAGAATGATCCCAAGACACATTGGAAACAGTCACTGACGGAAGAATTCCTTGTGTAATTTTTGTTATCCTCACCTTGATTGGAGCATAAACAATTCTACGGCGTAAGACGTTCCGAAGAAACATTGACAAAGATTCATTTTATGAATATCTACAGGAGGTATCCTGTATCTGTACCTCATGGTATCAGTTATAAATTTTATAAATTACATTAAATTGACACCTTTTTGAAACCACTCCAGAATAAATATACTAAAACTGACATAGTGTGTCTGATCATGAAATGCCTCCATACTTTTTAGAAAGTACTTCCAAAATGGATCCTTTCAGTTTTTTAGACTTGATTAATTTGGTTTTTTTGTTTGGTCTATAGTGGTTTTCCTGCTCATAATGATATTTTTAGATGAGGGAATGCACTTCCTTGGATCTTCATGATTATGTTTTACCTTTTTTTAAACAGTTTTGGACATCACTGCAATCGATGCATTTTTTTTTTAGAAATGTTCGATTTTAACTAAATATTTTTTTTTGTTCTATTGAATTGTACTTGGATCTAGCTACATTTTTGAATTGTATGGGACAAGACAAAAACAACGATATATAACATGCCATACTTTTCATGTAATTCTCAAAGAAAATTCACTTATAAAAAAACCTGGCTTGAACCGTCAGGACCGGTAACTCGTCATTGAAGCACATCAGGTAGGTCTAAGGCCTCGTAGACATGCAGTAAGGATTCCCTTGCCTGGTAGGCACGCTCAGGCTAGACTTGCATCGGCCTGCGATCATGCGAGATGGACTATCAGAGACTGGACCCCTGGTGTGTTCATAGACGAGCCCAGATGCTGTATTGACTTCACAGACAGGAGTGCTAGGATGTGGAGACTACCAAATGAACGATTTCACACAGCCAACTTCTCGGAACACAATCGATATGGCGGCGGGTCTGTGATCGCCTGGGGCGGTATAGGTGTGACGTTTACCGGGTCCGTACCAGTCACAATTAACTCATGATCTATACAGTGTCTACATTATGTACTGTTCCTATCAAACTACTCAGTGCAAATACAATATGTATATACAGATATTGCACAGCTGGCCTAGCTGTGATCCTGTATACTACAGTCAAACCTCGATGATTCGAATTTCGATGAATCGAATTTCTCGCTGTATCGAACTTTTTGTCTGGTCCCGAATTTCTCCACTATATAACATTACTAACTAACCCATGTATGAATCGAAGTTTTATGACTCGAAGTTCTCGATGTATCGAACTTTTTTCATGGACCATTTCTTATAGAATCATATGTAACTGACACTCGATGATTCGAATAAAAATTTACCTGTACAGATCAGGTGTTCGCCGATACCCCGCGGCATGCAGTCACACCTAATTGTTAGCTGTCTCGCGATGGCCCTTCGCCGGACAATAGGGATTATGACAGCTTGTGTTGCTTGTATGACAGATAGCATTAGGTTAAATTAGACACAGTAATTATATCTATATGTATAGATATAATTACTGTGTCTAATTTAACCTAATGCTATCTGTCATATACTGTATGACCGGCCCTCGTGGCTGGTCATAGCACTTGCATAATCATACATAATGATTATGCTTAGTTTACACTAAAAATATAATGTCCAATCCGTACTGCCAGTTCCTCATATTTATTACTTAGGGTTCCACAATTTTACATCATCAGCATCTCACATTCACCAATTACACTCCATGTTTATATATATATATTCCAATGGTCTTACTATAACCTTTTGTCACTTCTAGAACTTCTCAAACTACTAGTCTCTCTGGAACTGTATTTTGGGCTCTAAGACCTTACTATACAAGTCCCTGCAACACCTGGTAGAAGACACCCTAATCAGACTCCCTAAGGATCTCTAGGTTTTGCCTGACAGGCCTAGTCTGTGTTTCTGATACATCTTTATCCTAATACATTAATGAAACCATACAGTACACAACCAATATAAAGGTTGCAAATTAAAGATAACTTTATCTTCTTTCTTATGATGTAGAAAGTATATAGAACTATTATTAATTGCAAATGTTACATTAGAAATACTGACTTTCACACACTAAACATTACTGTAAAAGCTATACAGCTTCCAAACTATACTGCCTATAGAATTGTAACTCAGTATATCAATAATACACATCTTGCTGTATCCAATGCTTAGTAAATTACATTATTCACTATTGTAATTCTTTACTTATTACTTGTTTTAAATATAAAACAAACACATTTATTTTAGCTCTTACTGAGACCTGCTATCATGTGGTCACCACGGGGGTCAACCCTTCCCTTCAGCCAGGGGTACTGACTCAGCATGGTTCCTCTATCCTGACACTACACAGTGGACAGTCTAACTCTCTTATCTATATGTATAGATATAATTACTGTGTCTAATTTAACCTAATGCTATCTGTCATACTTGCTTGATATCATAAAGATAATTAATATCACTAATCAGGCCGATACACGATGCTTTGTTTTTACAAGCTGCGTTATTAAAGCATTAGTACGGCAAAGATGCGGTTAGTCGTTTTTTATGTTCGCCGCCGCCATTGGTAGCGGTTTGTAGAATTTACGGAACGGTAAATAGCGAGTCACATTATTAGTAACTCATACTCGAAACTGTTACATTGCACAACTTTGGCATAAATACTGGAGCAAATCGATCATTCTAAATCGAAGTAATTTGTAGGTGTTGTAGCGCTTTCGGTTCCTCCTTTTTAGTTTCGTTTTTACAACGTGTTTTCGTTTTTCTATCCATTCCGTAATTTTAACCATCGCTTAAATAGTCACCAAACGAACACATGTACATGGGTTAGGCCTAGTACACGTAAGTCTTGTTTATAATATACGTATGTATTGCTAACGATAGCAATACATGTGATTAATTGCATATTTCGTTTTTATTTTGTTTTGCTTGTGGTAAATACAATGATTATAAAGTTTACGGAACGGAGACGACATGTACACAACTACCACAGTTGGTCATGATAAAAAAACATCGGCCTAATTTCAACCACGAATAATTCGAAGTCTCGATGTTTCGAAGTTTTTTCTGACGGTCCCTTGAACTTCGATACATCGAGGTTTGACTGTAGTTAATCAGTCAATCTTGTGATGATGATTTTATTTATAGAAGTTGAGTTTCTTAATCATAAAACTACTATTCATACTTTCTGTATACTTTCCATTTTCAAGGAAGACCTTTATGCTTTGGGTTTTTTTTGGTAAAATTTGTTCTTTTAAGTTATTATGTATCTGACCATTGTAACAATAGAATCCGAAGTAAAGCAATACATACATTGTGACATTTATCTTTCAAATACTTTCAATTTCAATGACACTGATATTCTCGTAATATCAATCCATGTGTTATTTCCTACGAGGAAGGATGTAGACGCAGACATATTAGACTATTTGATAATGGCATATTTTCTGAAACTTTCGGTAGTAGATTGGGAACTGTTGATATATTGCGACTGTAACTTAAAATATGATATCATTGGACTGCAGATTTGATGATCGGATGGTCGTGTTTGTTTTTATATTACTATCGATACTTCTTAATTGCATAGGAGATGCACTTCAAAGTGTATCTTTATGTCAGGTTTTAAAACACACAGACGAGCGAGCGAGTCGTGAACAGGTTCGAATTAAATAGTTTGCACTATCAGCTATAAATGAAATTTCACCATGGAAACTTGTAAACATCGTGATGACAGAATTTAAATTCACGAACATGAATTAAAATCCACAAACATGGCTGTTTTTTTATTAATGAGAAATATTCAGGGCGGTAAGGATCTTTTAGCAAATAAACGAGGTTAGGCTTGAGACATATAGTTTGAAACTAACATAAATTAGTTTTGCATGAAAATGAAAGTTTACATATCTTAATTTCACATATATTAATACACTAATCAATTTGTTTAATGAGTTGTTAATTATTATCTAACGTTTTATTAATGTATTACGATGAACATCAAGAAAATTGTATGATTAAATGATTCACGGATTTCAATCATTTGATAGAGAAATCAATAATGGGTAGATGAATGTTAAGTAAATATTGATAATTATTTAACATGGATTGAACCCTGCTATTGTTTGATTACCGTAGTATTGTTTTTTAATCCTTTCTGCCTGACAACAAACCGTTACCTGTGTACATAGAAACGTTAAATGAATCTATTGTACTGTACGTCTTAACACAACACTAAACTTTTGAAATATTTTATATTTTATATCATAAAATGTTACATGTATCAAACTGTTTTATTACAGTTATTGTTTTAGTTTCAACATAGTTTATTGTCAAAAAAGGATCAGGTAAAAGTTTTTTATAAACCCCTTCTCCTAACATACAGTGACGAAACAAGAGACAATAGAACTAGACCATATTAATAACATTAAATACATATGTATACATGTTTAAAGAATTAAAATCCTTTGCTGGACTTTCGTATCTATACACTATTCAGTACAATTTGCAGTAACAGGAGGACCAAAATGCGGGTCACAAATTTACTCAGCAATTTTACTTTGTAATAATTTGTTATACATTGTATCCGCATCATAAAACTTGTTGCTTATTGTTCAACCATCTAGTCTTCAGGGGCATTTAGTAGCCTCCTTCCGGTTCACATTACGAAACTAGTAATACAGGATAATAAAAATACCGAATAAAATACCGGATATAAAAATGACATATTTATCTATCCTGAAAATATATATTTACAGCGAAAATAAAACGTCTTATTAGGAAAAATCGACATATCGTAACCTGCCAAAAATTACTCAAGATCTAGTGTTCTCTGGTTCTTAAAAATCCAGCTCAGTTGCAATCTAGAAGCAACAATTGTAGAATTCAAATACACCTAAAATGGCTGAGCTTGTTGAATATTACAAGAGATAAGGCCATACAGAACAATGACGATTGTAAACAATGCCTAATGTACACTATATTTTATAGATCAGTATGACGATTTCCTCGTCAACCTTTCACTCAAGATGTTGGGGTTTCTATATTTTATAGATCAGTATGAAGATTTCCTCGTCAACCTTTCACTCCAGATGTTTGGGTTTCTATATCTTATAGACCAGTATGATGATTTCCTCGTCAACCTTTCACTCCAGATGTTTGGGTTTCGATATTTTATAGACCATTATGACGATTTCCTCGTCAACTTTTCACTCCAGATATTTGTGTTTCTATATTTTATAGACCAGTATGACGATATCCTCGTCAACCTTTCACTCCAGGTGTTTAGGATTCTATATTTTATAGACCAGTATGACGATATCCTCGTCAATCTTTCACTCCAGATATTTGGGTTTCTATATTTCAAAAAACAGTATGACGATATCCTCGTCAACCTTTCACTCCAAATGTTTGGGTTTCTATATTTTATAGATCATTATGACGATTTCCTCGTCAACCTTTCACTCCAAATGTATGGGTTTCTATATTTAATAGATCAGTATAAAGATTTCCTCGTCAAGCTTTCACTCCAGATGTTTGGGTTTCTAAATTGTATAGATCAGTATGACGATATCCTCGTCAACCTTTCACTCCAGATGTTTGGGTTTCTATATTTTATAGATCATTATGACGATTTCCTCGTCAACCTTTCACTCCAAATGTATGAGTTTCTATATTTTATAGATCATTATGACGATATCTTCGTAAAACGTTCACTCCAGATGTTTGGGTTTCTGCATTTTATAGATCAGTTGACGATTTCCTAGTCAACCTTTCACTGCAGATGTTTGGGTTTCTATATTGTATAGATCAGTATGATGGTTTCCTCGTCAACCTTTTACTCTAGATGTTTGGGTTTCTATATTTTACAGATCTGTATGACGATTTCCTCGTCAACCTTACACTCCAGATGTTTGGGTTTATACATTTTATAGATAAGTATGATAATGTTATAGTTAACCTTTCACTCTAGATGTTTGGACTCCAGATGTTTGGGTTTCTAAATTTTATAGATCAGTATGACGATATCATCGTCAACCTTTCACTCCAGATATTTGGGTTTCTATATTTCAAAAACCAGTATGACGATATCCTCGTCAACCTTTCACTCCAGGTGTTTAGGATTCTATATTGTATAAACCAGTATGAGAATATCCTCGTAAACCTTTCACTCCAGATGTTTGGGTTTCTATATTTTATAGATCAGTATGAAGATTTCCTCGTCAACCTTTAACTCTAGATGTTTGGGTTTCTATATTGTATAGATCAGTATGATGGTTTCCTCGTCAAACTTTCACTCCAGATGTTTGGGTTTCTATATTTTACAGATCTGTATGACGATTTCCTCGTCAACCTTACACTCCAGATGTTTGGGTTTATACATTTTATAGATAAGTATGATAATGTTATAGTTAACCTTTCACTCCAGATGTTTGGACTCCAGATGTTTGGGTTTCTAAATTTTATAGATCAGTATGGAGATATCATCATCAACCTTTCACTCCAGATATTTGGGTTTCTATATTTCAAAAACCAGTATGACGATATCCTCGTCAACCTTTCACTCCAAATGTTTGGGTTTCTATATTTTATAGACCAGTATGACGATTTCCTCGTCAACATTTCACTCCAGATGTTTGGGTTTCTATATTTTATAGATCAGTATGACGATTTCCTCGTCAACCTTTCACTCCAGATATTTGTGTTTCTATATTTTATAGACCAGTATGACGATATCCTCGTCAAACTTTCACTCCAGGTGTTTAGGATTCTATATTGTATAAACCAGTATGAGAATATCCTCGTAAACCTTTCACTCCAGATGTTTGGGTTTCTATATTTTATAGATCAGTATGAAGATTTCCTCGTCAACCTTTAACTCTAGATGTTTGGGTTTCTATATTGTATAGATCAGTATGATGGTTTCCTCGTCAAACTTTCACTCCAGATGTTTGGGTTTCTATATTTTACAGATCTGTATGACGATTTCCTCGTCAACCTTACACTCCAGATGTTTGGGTTTATACATTTTATAGATAAGTATGATAATGTTATAGTTAACCTTTCACTCCAGATGTTTGGACTCCAGATGTTTGGGTTTCTAAATTTTATAGATCAGTATGGAGATATCATCATCAACCTTTCACTCCAGATATTTGGGTTTCTATATTTCAAAAACCAGTATGACGATATCCTCGTCAACCTTTCACTCCAAATGTTTGGGTTTCTATATTTTATAGACCAGTATGACGATTTCCTCGTCAACATTTCACTCCAGATGTTTGGGTTTCTATATTTTATAGATCAGTATGACGATTTCCTCGTCAACCTTTCACTCCAGATATTTGTGTTTCTATATTTTATAGACCAGTATGACGATATCCTCGTCAAACTTTCACTCCAGGTGTTTAGGATTCTATATTGTATAAACCAGTATGAGAATATCCTCGTAAACCTTTCACTCCAGATGTTTGGGTTTCTATATTTTATAGATCAGTATGAAGATTTCCTCGTCAACCTTTAACTCTAGATGTTTGGGTTTCTATATTGTATAGATCAGTATGATGGTTTCCTCGTCAAACTTTCACTCCAGATGTTTGGGTTTCTATATTTTACAGATCTGTATGACGATTTCCTCGTCAACCTTACACTCCAGATGTTTGGGTTTATACATTTTATAGATAAGTATGATAATGTTATAGTTAACCTTTCACTCCAGATGTTTGGACTCCAGATGTTTGGGTTTCTAAATTTTATAGATCAGTATGGAGATATCATCATCAACCTTTCACTCCAGATATTTGGGTTTCTATATTTCAAAAACCAGTATGACGATATCCTCGTCAACCTTTCACTCCAAATGTTTGGGTTTCTATATTTTATAGACCAGTATGACGATTTCCTCGTCAACATTTCACTCCAGATGTTTGGGTTTCTATATTTTATAGATCAGTATGACGATTTCCTCGTCAATTTTTCACTCAAGATATTTGTGTTTCTATATCTTATAGACCAGTATGACGATATCCTCGTCAACCTTTCACTCCAGGTGTTTAGGATTCTATATTTTATAGACCAGTATGACGATATCCTCGTCGACCTTTCACTCCAGATATTTGGGTTTCTATATTTCAAAAAACACTATGACGATATCCTCGTCAACCTTTCACTCCAAATGTTTGGGTTTCTATATTTTATAAATCATTATGACGATATCTTCGTCAACCTTTCACTCCAGATGTTTGGGTTTCTATATTTTATAGATCATTATGACGATTTCCTCGTCAACCTTTCACTCCAAGTGTATGGGTTTCTATGTTTTATAGATCAGTATGACGATATCTTCGTAAAACTTTCACTACAGATTTTTGGGTTTCTGCATTTTATAGATCAGTATGACGATTTCCTAGTCAACCTTTCAGTGCAGATGTTTGGGTTTCTATATTTTATAGATCAGTATGATGGTTTCCTCGTCAACCTTTTACTCCAGATGTTTGGGTTGCTAAATTTTACAAATCTGTATGACGATTTCCTCGTCAACCTTACACTCCAGATGTTTGGGTTTATACATTTTATAGATCAGTATGATGATGTTATAGTTAACCTGTAACTCCAGATGTTTGGACTCCAGATGTTTGGGTTTCTATATTTTATAGATCAGTATGACGATATCATCGTCAACCTTTCACTCCAGATATTTGGGTTTCTATATTTCAAAAACCAGTATGACGATATCCTCGTCAACCTTTCACTCCAAATGTTTGGGTTTCTATATTTTATAGACCAGTATGACGATTACCTCGTCAACATTTCACTCCAGATATTTGTGTTTCTATATTTTATAGACCAGTATGACGATATCCTCGTCAACCTTTCACTCCAGGTGTTTAGGATTCTATATTTTATAGACCAGTATGAGAATATCCTCGTCAACCTTTCACTCCAGATGATTGGGTTTATACATTTTATAGATCAATATGACGATTTCCTTGTCAACCTTTCACTCCAAATGTATGGGTTTTTATATTTTATAGATCAGTATGACGATATCCTCGTCAACCTTTCACTTCAGATGTTTGGGTTTCTATATCTTATAGATCATTATGACGATTTCCCCGTCAACCTTTCACTCCAAATGTATGGGTTTCTATATTTTATAGATCAGTATGAAGATTTTCTCGTCAACCTTTCACTCCAGATGTTTGGGTTTCTAAATTGTATAGATCAGTGTGACGATTTCCTAGTCAACCTTTCACTGCAGATGTTTTGGTTTCTATATTGCATATATCAGTATGATGGTTTCCTCGTCAACCTTTTACTCCAGATGTTTGGGTTTCTATATTTTATAGATCTGTATGACGATTTCCTCGTCAACCTTTCACTCCAGATGTTTGGGTTTATACATTTTATAGATCAGTATGATGATGTTATAGTCAACCTTTCACTCCAGATGTTTGGATTCCAGATGTTTGGGTTTCTAAATTTTATAGATCAGTATGACGATATCCTCGTCAACCTTTCACTACAGATGTTTGGGTTTCTATATTTTATAGATCAGTATGAAGATTTCCTCGTCAACCTATCACTCCAGATATTTGGGTTTCTATATTTCAAAAAACAGAATGACGATATCCTCGTCAACCTTTCACTCCAAATGTTTGGGTTTCTATATTTTATAGATCATTATGACGATATCTTCGTCAACCTTTCACTCCAGATGTTTGGGTTTCTACATTTTATAGATCACTATGAAGATTTCCTCGTAAACCTTTCACTCCAAATGTTTGGGTTTCTATATTTTATAGACCATTATGACGATATCTTCGTAAACCTTTCACTGCAGATATTTGGGTTTCTATATTTTACAGATCTGTATTACGATTTCCTCGTCAACCTTTACACTCCAGATGTTTGGGTTTATACATTTTATAGATCAGTATGATGATGTTATCGTCAACCTTTCACTCCAGATGTTTGGACTCCAGATGTTTGGATTTTTAAATTTTATAGATCAATATGACGATATCCTTGTCAACCTTTCACTACAGATGTTTGACTTTCTATATTTCATAGATCTATATGACGATTTACTCGTCCACCTTACACTCCAGATGTTTGGATTTATACATTTTATAGATCAATATGACGATATCCTCGTCAACCTTTCACTACAGATGTTTGGGTTTCTATATTTTATACATCAGTATGACGATTTCCTCGTCAAACTTTCACTCCAGATGTTTGGGTTTTTATATTTTATTGACCAGTATGACGATTTCCTCGTCGACCTTTCACTCCAGATGTTTGGATTTCTATATTTTATTGATCAGTATGGTGATTTCCTCGTCAACTTTTCACTCCTGATGTTTGGGTTTTTATATTTTATTGACCAGTATGACGATTTCTTCGTCAATCTTTCACTCGAGATATTTGGGTTTCTATATTTTATAGACCAGTATGACGATATCCTGGTCAACCTTTCACTCAAGATGTTTAAGTTTCTATATTTCATAGACCAGTATGACGATATCCTCTTCAACCTTTCACTACAGATGTTTGGGTTTCTATATTTTATAGATCAGTAAGATGATTTCCTCGTCAACCTTTTACTCCAGATGTTTGGGTTTCTAAATTTTATAGATCATTATGACGATTTCTTCGTCAACCTTACACTCCAGATGTTTGGGTTTATACATTTAATAGATCAGATGATGATGTCCTCGTCAACCTTTCACTCGAGATGTTTGGACTCCAGATGTTTGGGTTTCTAAATTTTATAGATCAGTATGACGATATCCTCATCAATCTTTCACTACAGATGTTTGGGTTTTATTTTTTTATAGACCAGTATGTAGATTTCCTCGTCAACCTTTCACTCCAGATGTTTGGGTTTCTAAATTTAATAGACCATTATGATGATTTCCTCGTCAACCTTTCACTCAAGATGTTTGGGTTTCTAAATTTTATAGATCAGTATGACGATATCCTCATCAATCTTTCACTACAGATGTTTGGGTTTCTAAATTTAATAGACCAGTATGATAATTTCCTCGTTAATCTTTCACTCCAGATGTTTGGGTTTCTATATTTTATAGATCAGTATGTCGATTTCTACGTCAACCTTTCACTCCAGATGTTTGGGTTTCTATATTTTATACATCAGTATGGCGATTTTCTCGTCAACCTTTCACTCCAGATGTTTGGGTAACTATATTTTATAGACCAGTATGACGATATCTTTGTCAACCTTTTACTTCAGATATTTGGGTTTCTATATTTAATAGACCAGTATGACGATATCCTCGTCAAACTTTCACTCAAGATGTTTAGGTTTCTACATTTTATAGACCAGTATGACGATATCCTCTTCAACCATTCACTCCAGATGTTTGTTTTTCTACATTTTATAGATCAGCATGACGATTTCCTCGTCAACCTTTTACTCCAGATGTTTGGGTTTCTATATTTTATACATGAGTATGACGATATCCTCGTCAACCTTTCACTCCAGATGTTTGGGTTACTATATTTTATAGACCAGTATGACGATATCCTCGTCAACCTTTTACTCCAGATATTTGGCTTTCTATATTTAATAGACCAGTATGACGATATCCTCGTCAAACTTTCACTCAAGATGTTTAGGTTTCTACATTTTATAGACCAGTATTACGATATCCTCTTCAACCATTCACTCCAGATGTTTGTGTTTCTACATTTTATAGATCAGCATGACGATTTCCTCGTCAACCTTTTACTCCAGATGTTTGGGTTTCGATATTTTATAGATCAGTATGACGATATCCTCGTCAACCTTTCACTCCAGATGTTTGGGTTTCTATATTTTATAGATCAGTATGAAGATTCCCTCGTCAACCTTTCACTCCAGATGTTTGGGTTTCTATATTTTATAGATCAGTATGACGATTTCCTCGTCAACCTTACACTCCAGATGTTTGGGTTTATACAATTTATAGATCAGTATTATGATGTCCTCGTCAACCTTTCAGTCCAGATGTTTGGACTCCAGATGTTTGGGTTTCTAAATTTTATAGATCAGTATGACGATATCCTCGTCAACCTTTCACAACAGATGTTCGGGTTTCTATATTTTATAGACCAGTATGAAAATTTCCTCGTCAACCTTTCACTCCAGATGTTTGGGTTTCTATATTTAATAGACCAGTATGATGATTTCCTCGTCAACCTTTCACTCCAGATGTTTTGGTTTATACATATTATAGATCAGTATGACGATTTCTTCGTCAAACTTTCACTCCAAATGTTTGGGTTACTATATTTTATAGATCACTATGAAGATTCCCTCGTCAATCTTTCACTCCAGATATTTGGGTTTCTACATTTTATAGATCAGTATGACGATTTCCTCGTCATCCTTTCACTCCAGATGTTTGGGTTTCTACATTTTATAGATCAGTATGACGATTTCCTCGTCAACCTTTCACTGCAGATGTTTGGGTTTCTAAATTTTATAGATCAGTATGACGATATCCTCGTCAACCTTTCACTACAGATGTTTGGGTTTCTATATTTTATAGACCAGTATGAAGATTACCTCGTCAACCTTTCACTCCAGATGTTTGGGTTGCTATATGTTATAGATCATTATGACGATTTCCTCCTCAACCTTTTATTCCAAATGTATGGGTCTCAATATTTTATAGATCATTATGACGATATCTTCGTAAACCTTTCACTACAGATGTTTGGGTTTCTGCATTTTATAGATCAGTATGACGATTTCCTAGTCAACCTTTCACTGCAGATGTTTGGGTTTCTATATTTTATATATCAGTATGATGGTTTCCTCGTCAACCTTTTACTCCAGATGTTTGGGTTTCTATATTTTATAGATCTGTATGACGATTTCCTCGTCAACCTTTCACTCCAGATGTTTGGGTTTATACATTTTATAGATCAGTATGATGATGTTATAGTCAACCTTTCACTCCAGATGTTTGGACTCCAGATGTTTGGGTTTCTAAATTTTATAGATCAGTATGACGATATCCTCGTCAACCTTTCACTGCAGATGTTTGGGTTTCTATATTTTATAGATCAGTATGAAGATTTCCTCGTCAACCTTTCACTCCAGATATTTGGGTTTCTATATTTCAAAAAACAGTATGATGATATCCTCGTCAACCTTTCATTCCAAATGTTTGGGTTTCTATATTTTATAGATCATTATGACGATATCTTCGTCAACCTTTCACTCCATATGTTTGGGTTTCTGCATTTTATAGTCCAGTATGGCGATTTCCTCGTCAACTGTTCACTCCAGATGTTTGGGTTTTTATATTTTATTGACCAGTATGACGATTTCTTCGTCAACCTTTCACTCCAGATATTTGGGTTTCTACATTGTATAGATCAGTATGACGATTTCCTCGTCAACCTTTCACTCCAAATGTTTGGGTTTCTATATTTTATACATCATTATAACGATATCTTCGTTAACCTTTCACTCCAGATGTTTGGGTTTATACATTTTATAGATCAGTATGATGATGTTATCGTTAACCTTTCACTCCAGATGTTTGGACTCCAGATGTTTGGATTTCTAAATTTTATAGATCAATATGACGATATCCTCGTCAACCTTTCACTACAGATTTTTGGGTTTCTATATTTTATAGACCAGTTTGAAGATTTCCTCGTCAACCTTTCACTCCAGATGTTTGGGTTTCTATATTTTATACATCAGTATGACGATTTCCTTGTCAATTTTTCACTCCAGATGTTTGGGTTTTTATATTTTATTGCCCAGTATGACGATTTCCTCGTCGACCTTTCACTCCGGATGTTTGGATTTCTATATTCAATTGACCAGTATGATGATTTCTTCGTCAACCTTTCACTCCAGATATTTGAGTTTCTATATTCTATAGACCAGTATGACGATATCCTCGTCAACCTTTCACTCAAGATGTTTAAGTTTCTATATTTTATAGACCAGTATGACGATATCCTCTACAACCTTTCACTCCAGATGTTTGGGTTACTACATTTAATAGATCAGTATGACGATTTCCTCGTCAACGTTTCACTCCATATGTTTGGGTTTCTATATTTTATAGATCAATATGACGATATCCTCGTCAATCTTTCACTCCAGATGTTTGGGTTTCTATATTTTATAGATCAGTATGAAGATTTCCTCGTCAACCTTTCACTCTAGATGTTTGGGTTTCTACATTTTATAGATCAGTATGATGATTTCCTCGTCAACCTTTCACTCCAAATGTTTGGGTTTCTATATGTTATAGATCAGTATGACGATATCTTCGTTAACCTTTCTCTCCAGATGTTTGGGTTTCTACATTTTATAGATCAGTATGATGATTTCCTCGTCAACCTTTCACTCCAAATGTTTGGGGTTCTATATTTTATAGATCAGTAAGATGATTTCCTCGTCAACCTTTTACTCCAGATGTTTGGGTTTCTAAATTTTATAGATCATTATGACGATTTCTTCGTCAACCTTACACTCCAGATGTTTGGGTTTATACATTTTATAGATCAGATGATGATGTCCTCGTCAACCTTTCACTCCAGATGTTTGGGTTTCTATATTTTATACATCAGTATGACGATTTCCTCGTCAACCTTTTCCTGCAGATGTTTTGGTTTCTATATTTTATAGATCAGTATGACGATTTCTACGTCAACCTTTCACTCCAGATGTTTGGGTTTCTATATTTTATACATCAGTATGACGATTTTCTCGTCAACCTTTCACTCCAGATGTTTGGGTTACTATATTTTATAGACCAGTATGGCGATATCCTCGTCAACGTTTTACTCCAGATATTTGGGTTTCTATATTTAATAGACCAGTATGATGATTTCCTCGTCAACCTTTCACTCCGGATGTTTTGGTTTATACATATTATAGATCAGTATGACGATTTCTTCGTCAAACTTTCACTCCAAATGTTTGGGTTTCTATATTTTATAGATCAGTAGGATGATTTCCTCGTCAACCTTTCACTCTAGATGTTTTGGTTTATACATATTATAGATCAGTATGACGATTTCTTCGTCAAACTTTCACTCCAAATGTTTGGGTTTCTAAATTTTATAGATCAGTATGACGATATCCTCATCAATCTTTCACTACAGATGTTTGGGTTTCTATATTTTATAGACCAGTATGTAGATTTCCTCGTCAACCTTTCACTCCAGATGTTTGGGTTTCTAAATTTAATAGACCATTATGATGATTTCCTCGTCAACCTTTCACTCCAGATATTTGGGTTTCTATACTTTATAGACCAGTATGAAGATTTCCTCGTCAACCTTTCACTCCAGATGTTTGGGTTTCTATATTTAATAGACCAGTATGATGATTTCCTCGTCAACCTTTCACTACAGATGTTTTGGTTTATACATATTATAGATCAGTATGACGATTTTTTCGTCAAACTTTCACTCCAAATGTTTGGGTTTCTATATTTCATAGATCAGTATGAAGATTCCCTCGTCAATCTTTCACTTCAGATGTTTGGGTTTCTACATTTTATAGATCAGTATGCCGATTTCCTCGTCAACCTTTCACTGCAGATGATTGGGATTCTAAATTTTATAGATCAGTATGACGATATCCTCGTTAACCTTTTACTACAGATGTTTGGGGTTCTATATTTTATAGACCAGTATGAAGATTTCCTCGTCAACCTTTCACTCCAGATATTTGGGTGTCTATATTTCAAAAAAGAGTATGACAATATCCTCGTCAACATTTCACTCCAAATGTTTGGGTTTCTATATTTTATAGATCATTATGACGATATCTTCGTCAACCTTTCACTCCAGATGTTTGGGTTTCTGCATTTTATAGATCAGTATGACGATTTCCTCCTCAACTGTTCACTCCAGATGTTTGGGTTTTTATATTTTATTGACCAGTATGACGATTTCTTCGTCAACCTTTCACTCCAGATATTTGGGTTTCTACATTTTATAGATCACTATGAAGATTTCCTCGTCAACCTTTCACTACAGATATTTGGGTTTCTACATTGTATAGATTAGTATGACGATTTCTTCGTCAACCTTTCACTCCAAATGTTTGGTTTTCAATATTTTATAGACCATTATGACGATATCTTCGTAAACCTTTCACTGCAGATGTTTGGGTTTCTATATTTTATAGATCTATATGACGATTTACGCATCCACCTTACACTCCAGATGTTTGGGTTTATACATTTTATAGATCAGTATGATGATGTTATCGTCAACCTTTCACTCCAGATGTTTGGACTCCAGATGTTTGGATTTTTAAATTTTATAGATCAATATGACGATATCCTCGTCAACCTTTCACAACATGATGTTTGACTTTCTATATTTCATAGATCTATATGACGATTTACTCGTCCACCTTACACTCCAGATGTTTGGGTTTATACATTTTATAGATCAGTATGATGATGTTATCGTCAACCTTTCACTCCAGATGTTTGGACTCCAGATGTTTGGATTTTTAAAATTTATCGATCAATATGACGATATCCTCGTCAACCTTTCACTACAGATGTTTGGGTTTCTATATTTTATAGACCAGTTTGAAGATTTCCTCGTCAACCTGTCACTCCAGATGTTTGGGTTTCTATATTTTATAGACCAGTATGACGATATCCTCGTCAACCTTTTACTCCAGATATTTTGGTTTCTATATTTAATAGACCAGTATGACGATATCCTCGTCAAACTTTCACTCAAGATGTTTAGGTTTCTACATTTTATAGACCAGTATGACAATATCCTCTTCAACCATTCACTCCAGATGTTTGTGTTTCTACATTTTATAGATCAGCATGACGATTTCCTCGTCAACCTTTTACTCAAGATGTTTGGGTTTCTATATTTTATAGATCAGTATGACGATATCCTCGTCAACCTTTCACTCCAGATGTTTGGGTTTCTATATTTTATAGATCAGTATGAAGATTCCCTCGTAAAACTTTCACTCCAGATGTTTGGGTTTCTATATTTTATAGATCATTATGACGATTTCCTCGTCAACTTTACACTCCAGATGTTTGGGTTTTTACATTTTATAGATCAGTATTATGATGTCCTCGTCAACCTTTCACTCCAGATGTTTGGACTCCAGATGTTTGGGTTTCTAAATTTTATAGATCAGTATGACGATATCCTCGTCAACCTTTCACTACAGATGTTTGGGTTTCTATATTTAATAGACCAGTATGATGATTTCCTCGTCAATCTTTCAATCCAGATGTTTGGGTTTCTATATTTTATAGATCAGTATGAAGATTTCCTCGTCAACTTTACACTCCAAATGTTTGGGTTTCTATATTTTATAGACCAGTATGAAGATTTCCTCGTCAACCTTTCACTCTAGATGTTTGGGTTTCTATATGTTATAGATCAGTATGACGATATCTTCGTCAACGTTTCTCTCCAGATGTTTGGGTTTCTACATTTTATAGATCAGTATGATGATTTCCTCGTCAACCTTTCACTCCAAATGTTTGGGGTTCTATATTTTATAGATCAGTAAGATGATTTCCTCGTCAACCTTTTACTCCAGATGTTTGGGTTTCTAAATTTTATAGATCATTATGACGATTTCTTCGTCAACCTTACACTCCAGATGTTTGGGTTTATACATTTTATAGATCAGATGATCATGTCCTCGTCAACCTTTCACTCGAGATGTTTGGGTTTCTAAATTTTATAGTTCAGTATGACGATATCCTCATCAGTCTTTCACTACAGATGTTTGGGTTTCTATATTTTATAGACCAGTATGTAGATTTCCTCATCAACCTTTCACTCCAGATGTTTGGGTTTCTAACTTTAATAGACCATTATGATGATTTCCTCGTCAACCTTTCACTCAAAATGTTTGGGTTTCTATATTTTATAGATCAGTATGACGATTTCCTCGTCAACCTTTTACTGCAGATGTTTTGGTTTATACATTTTGTAGATTAGTATGATGATGTCCTCGTCGATCTTTCACTCCAGATTGTTGGGTTTCTATATTTTATTGATCAGTATGATTATTTCCTCGTTAATCTTTCACTCCAGATGTTTGGGTTTCTATATTTTATAGATCAGTATGACGATTTCTACGTCAACCTTTCACTCCAGATGTTTGGGTTTCTATATTTTATAGACCAGTATGGCGATATCCTCGTCAACGTTTTACTCCAGATATTTGGGTTTCTATATTTAATAGAACAGTATGACGATATCCTCGTCAAACTTTCACTCAAGATGTTTAGGTTTCTACATTTTATAGATCAGTATGACAATATCCTCTTCAACTATTCACTCCAGATGTTTGTGTTTCTACATTTTATAGATCAGCATGACGATTTCCTCGTCAACCTTTTACTCCAGATGTTTGGGTTTCTATATTTTATAGATCAGTATGACGATATCCTCGTCAGCCTTTCACTCCAGATGTTTGGGTTTCTACATTTTATAGATCAGTATGAAGATTCCCTCGTCAAACTTTCACTCCAGATGTTTGGGTTTCTATATTTTATAGATCAATATGACGATTTCCTCGTCAACCTTACACTCCAGATGTTTGGGTTTTTACATTTAATAGACCAGTATGATGATTTCCTCGTCAACCTTTCACTTCATATGTTTTGGTTTATACATATTATAGATCAGTATGACGATTTCTTTGTCAAACTTTCACTCAAAATGTTTGGGTTTCTATAATTTATAGATCAGTATGAAGATTCCCTCGTCAATCTTTCACTTCAGATGTTTGGGTTTCTACATTTTATAGATCAGTATGACGATTTCCTCGTCAACCTTTCACTGCAGATGTTTGGGTTTCTAAATTTTATAGATCAGTATGACGATATCCTCGTTAACCTTTTACTACAGATGTTTGGGTTTCTATATTTTATAGACCAGTATGAAGATTTCCTCGTCAACCTTTCACTCCAGATATTTGGGTTTCTATATTTCAAAAAAGAGTATGACAATATCCTCGTCAACCTTTCACTCCAAATGTTTGGGTTTCTATATTTTATAGATCATTATGACGATATCTTCGTCAACCTTTCACTCCAGATGTTTGGGTTTCTGCATTTTATAGATCAGTATGACGATTTCCTCCTCAACTGTTCACTCCAGATGTTTGGGTTTTTATATTTTATTGACCAGTATGACGATTTCTTCGTCAACCTTTCACTCCAGATGTTTGGGTTTCTACATTTTATAGATCACTATGAAGATTTCCTCGTCAACCTTTCCCTCCAGATATTTGGGTTTCTACATTGTATAGATCAGTATGACGATTTCCTCGTCAACCTTTCACTCCAAATGTTTGGTTTTCAATATTTTATAGACCATTATGACGATATCTTCGTAAACCTTTCACTGCAGATGTTTGGGTTTCTATATTTTATAGATCTATATGACGATTTTGCGCGTCCACCTTACACTCCAGATGTTTGGGTTTATACATTTTATAGATCAGTATGATGATGTTATCGTCAACCTTTCACTCCAGATGTTTGGACTCCAGATATTTGGATTTTTAAATTTTATAGATCAATATGACGATATCCTCGTCAACCTTTCACTACAAATGTTTGACTTTCTATATTTCATAGATCTATATGACGATTTACTCGTCCACCTTACACTCCAGATGTTTGGGTTTATACATTTTATAGATCAGTATGATGATGTTATCGTCAACCTTTCACTCCAGATGTTTGGACTCCAGATGTTTGGATTTTTAAATTTTATAGATCAATATGACAATATCCTAGTCAACCTATCACTCCAGATGTTTGGATTTCTATATTTTATAGACCAGTTTGAAGATTTCCTCGTCAACCTTTCACTCCAGATGTTTGGGTTTCTATATTTTATACATCAGTATGACGATTTCCTCGTCAACTCACTCCATATGTTTGGGTTTTTATATTTTATTGACCAGTATGACGATTTCCTCGTCGACCTTTCACTCCAGATGTTTGGATTTCTATATTTTATTGATCAGTATGGTGATTGCCTCGTCAACTTTTCACTCCAGATGTTTGGGGTTTTATATTTTATTGACCAGTATGACGATTTCTTCGTCAACCTTTCACTCCAGATATTTGGGTTTCTATATTTTATAGACCAGTATAAAGATATCCTCGTCAACCTTTCACTCAAGATGTTTAAGTTTCTATATTTAATAGACCAGTATGACGATATCCTCTTCAACCTTTCACTCCAGATGTTTTGGTTTTTATATTTTATTGACCAGTATGACGATATCTTCGTCAACCTTTCTCTCCAGATGTTTGGGTTTCTACATTTTGTAGATCAGTATGACGATTTTCTCGTCAACCTTTCACTGCAGATGTTTGGGTTTCTATATATTTTATAGATCAATATGACGATATCCTCGTCAATCTTTCACTCCAGATGTTTGGGTTTCTATATTTTATAGATCAGTATGAAGACTTCCTCGTCAACCTTTCTCTCCAGATGTTTGGGTTTCTACATTTTGTAGATCAGTATGACGATTTTCTCGTCAACCTTTCACTGCAGATGTTTGGGTTTCTATATTTAATAGACCAGTATGACGATATCCTCGTCAAACTTTCACTCAAGATGTTTAGGTTTCTACATTTTATAGACCAGTATGACAATATCCTCTTCAACCATTCACTCCAGATGTTTGTGTTTCTACATTTTTTAGATCAGCATGACGATTTCCTCGTCAACCTTTTACTCCAGATGTTTGGGTTTCTATATTTTATAGATCAGTATGACGATATCCTCGTCAAACTTTCACTCCAGATGTTTGGGTTTCAATATTTTATAGATCAGTATGAAGATTCCCTCGTCAAATTTTCACTCCAGATGTTTGGGTTTCTATATTTTATAGATCAGTATGACGATTTCCTCGTCAACCTTACACTCCAGATGTTTGGGTTTTTAAATTTTGTAGATCAGTATTATGATGTCCTCGTCAACCTTTCACTCCAGATGTTTGGACTCCAGATGTTTGGGTTTCTAAATTTTATAGATCAGTATGAAGATTCCCTCGTCAACCTTTCACTACAGATGTTTTGGTTTCTATACTTTATAGACCAGTATGAAGATTTCCTCGTCAACCTTTCACTCCAGATGTTTGGGTTTCTATATTTAATAGACCAGTATGATGATTTCCTCGTCAACCTTTCACTTCAGATGTTTTGGTTTATACATATTATAGATCAGTATGACGATTTCTTCGTCAAACTTTCACTCCAAATGTTTGGGTTTCTATATTTTATAGATCAGTATGAAGATTCCCTCGTCAATCTTTCACTTCAGATGTTTGGGTTTCTATATTTTATAGATCAGTATGATGATTTCCTCGTCAACATTTCACTACAGATGTTTGGGTTTCTATATTTTATAGACCAGTATGAAGATTTCCTCGTCAACCTTTCACTCCAGATATTTGGGTTTCTATATTTCAAAAAAAAGAGTATGACAATATCCTCGTCAACCTTTCACTCCAAATGTTTGGGTTTCTATATTTTATAGATCATTATGACGATATCTTCGTCAACCTTTCACTCCAGATGTTTGGGTTTCTGCATTTCATAGATCAGTATGACGATTTCCTCGTCAACCTTACACTCCAGATGTTTGGGTTTTTATATTTTATTGACCAGTATGACGATTTCTTCGTCAAACTTTCACTCCAGATGTTTGGGTTTCTACATTTTATAGATCACTATGAAGATTTCCTCGTCAACCTTTCACTCCAGATATTTGGGTTTCTACATTGTATAGATCAGTATGACGATTTCCTCGTCAACCTTTCACTCCAAATGTTTGGTTTTCAATATTTTATAGACCATTATGACGATATCTTCGTAAACCTTTCACTACAGATGTTTGACTTTCTATATTTCATAGATCTATATGACGATTTACTCGTCCACCTTACACTCCAGATGTTTGGGTTTATACATTTTATAGAGCAGTATGATGATGTTATCGTCAACCTTTCACTCGAGATGTTTGGACTCCAGATGTTTGGGTTTCTAAATTTTATAGATCAATATGACGATATCCTCGTCAACCTTTCACTACAGATGTTTGGGTTTCTATACTTTATAGACCAGTATGAAGATTTCCTCGTCAACCTTTCACTCCAGATGTTTGGGTTTCTATATTTAATAGACCAGTATGATGATTTCCTCGTCAACCTTTCACTTCAGATGCTTTGGTTTATACATATTATAGATCAGTATGACGATTTCTTCGTCAAACTTTCACTCCAAATGTTTGGGTTTCTATATTTTATAGATCAGTATGAAGATTCCCTCGTCAATCTTTCACTTCAGATGTTTGGGTTTCTATATTTTATAGATCAGTATGATGATTTCCTCGTCAACATTTCACTGCAGATGTTTGGGTTTCTAAATTTTATAGATCAGTATGACGATATCCTCGTCAACCTCTTACTACAGATGTTTGGGTTTCTATATTTTATAGACCAGTATGAAGATTTCCTCGTCAACCTTTCACTCCAGATATTTGGGTTTCTATATTTCAAAAAAAAGAGTATGACAATATCCTCGTCAACCTTTCACTCCAAATGTTTCGGTTCCTATATTTTATAGATCATTATGACGATATCTTCGTCAACCTTTCACTCCAGATGTTTGGGTTTCTGCATTTTATAGATCAGTATGACGATTTCCTCGTCAACCTTACACTCCAGATGTTTGGGTTTTTATATTTTATTGACCAGTATGACGATTTCTTCGTCAAACTTTCACTCCAGATGTTTGGGTTTCTACATTTTATAGATCACTATGAAGATTTCCTCGTCAACCTTTCACTCCAGATATTTGGGTTTCTACATTGTATAGATAAGTATGACGATTTCCTCGTCAACCTTTCACTCCAAATGTTTGGTTTTCAATATTTTATAGACCATTATGACGATATCTTCGTAAACCTTTCACTACAGATGTTTGACTTTCTATATTTCATAGATCTATATGACGATTTACTCGTCCACCTTACACTCCAGATGTTTGGGTTTATACATTTTATAGAGCAGTATGATGATGTTATCGTCAACCTTTCACTCCAGATGTTTGGACTCCAGATGTTTGGATTTTTAAATTTTATAGATCAATATGACGATATCCTCGTCAACCTTTCACTACAGATGTTTGGATTTCTATATTTTATAGACCAGTTTGAAGTAGAAGTAGAAGGGTTTCTACATTTTGTAGATCAGTATGACGATTTTCTCGTCAACCTTTCACTGCAGATGTTTGGGTTTCTATATTTTATGGATCAGTAAGATGATTTCCTCGTCAACCTTTTACTCCAGTTGTTTGGGTTTCTAAATTTTATAGATCATTATGACGACTTCTTCGTCAACCTTACACTCCAGATGTTTGGTTTTATACATTTTATAGATCAGATGATAATGTCCTCGTCAACCTTTCACTCGAGATGTTTGGACTCCAGATGTTTGGGTTTCTAAATATTATAGATCAGTATGACGATATCCTCATCAATCTTTCACTACAGATGTTTGGGTTTCTATATTTTATAGACCAGTATGTAGATTTCCTCGTCAACCTTTCACTCCAGATATTTGGGTTTCTAAATTTAATAGACCAGTATGATAATTTCCTCGTTAATCTTTCACTCCAAATGTTTGGGTTTCTATATTTTATAGATCAGTATGTCGATTTCTACGTCAACCTTTCACTTCAGATGTTTGGGTTTCTATATTTTATACATCAGTATGACGATTTTCTCGTCAACCTTTCACTCCAGATGTTTGGGTTACTATATTTTATAGACCAGTATGACGATATCCTCGTCAACCTTTTACTCCAGATATTTGGGTTTCTATATTTAATATACCAGTTTGACGATATCCTTGTCAAACTTTCACTCAAGATTTTTAGGTTTCTACATTTTATAGACCAGTATGGCGATATCCTCTTCAACCATTCACTCCAGATGTTTGTGTTTCTACATTTTATAGATCAGCATGACGATTTCCTCGTCAACCTTTCACTCCAGATGTTTGGGTTTCTATATTTTATAGATCAGTATGACGATTTCCTCGTCAACCTTTCACTACAGATGTTTGACTTTCTATATTTCATAGATCTATATGACGATTTACTCGTCCACCTTACACTCCAGATGTTTGGGTTTATACATTTTATAGAGCAGTATGATGATGTTATCGTCAACCTTTCACTCCAGATGTTTGGACTCCAGATGTTTGGATTTTTAAATTTTATAGATCAATATGACGATATCCTCGTCAACCTTTCACTACAGATGTTTGGATTTCTATATTTTATAGACTAGTTTGAAGTAGAAGTAGGAGGGTTTCTACATTTTGTAGATCAGTAATACGATTTTCTCGTCAACCTTTCACTGCAGATGTTTGGGTTTCTATCTTTTATAGATCAGTAAGATGATTTCCTCGTCAACCTTTTACTCCAGTTGTTTGGGTTTCTATATTTTATAGATCATTATGACGATTTCCTCGTCAACCTTACACTCCAGATGTTTGGGTTTATACATTTTAAAGATCAGATGATGATGTCCTCGTCAACCTTTCACTCCAGATGTTTGGACTCCAGATGTTTGGGTTTCTAAATTTTATAGATCAGTATGACGATATCCTCATCAATCTTTCACTACAGATGTTTGGGTTTCTATATTTTATAGACCAGTATGTAGATTTCCTCGTCAACCTTTCACTCCAGATATTTGGGTTTCTAAATTTAATAGACAAGTATGATAATTTCCTCGTTAATCTTTCACTCCAGATGTTTGGGTTTCTATATTTTATAGATCAGTATGACGATTTTCTCGTCAACCTTTCACTCCAGATGTTTGGGTTACTATATTTTATAGACCAGTATGACGATATCCTCGTCAACCTTTTACTCCAGATATTTGGGTTTCTATATTTAATATACCAGTTTGACGATATCCTCGTCAAACTTTCACTCAAGATGTTTAGGTTTCTACATTTTTTAGACCAGTATGGCGATATCCTCTTCAACCATTCACTCCAGATGTTTGTGTTTCTACATTTTATAGATCAGCATGACGATTTCCTCGTCAACCTTTCACTCCAGATGTTTGGGTTTCTATATTTTATAGATCAGTATGACGATTTCCTCGTCAACCTTTTACTGCAGATGTTTTGGTTTATACATTTTGTAGATTAGTATGATGATTTCCTCGTTAATCTTTCACTCCAGATGTTTGGGTTTCTATATTTTATAGATCAGTATGACGATTTCTACGTCAACCTTTCACTCCAGATGTTTGGGTTTCTATATTTTATACATCAGTATGACGATTTTCTCGTCAAACTTTCACTCCAGATGTTTGGGTTACTATATTTTATAGACCAGTATGGCGATATCCTTGTCAACCTTTTACTCCAGATATTTGGGTTTCTATATTTAATAGACCAGTATGACGATATCCTCGTCAAACTTTCACTCAAGATGTTTAGGTTTCTACATTTTATAGACCAGTATGACAATATCCTCTTCAACCATTCACTCCAGATGTTTGTGTTTGTACATTTTATAGATCAGCATTACGATTTCCTCGTCAACCTTTTACTCCAGATGTTTGGGTTTCTATATTTTATTGATCAGTATGACGATATCCTCGTCAACCTTTCACTCCAGATGTTTGGGTTTCTATATTTTATAGATCAGTATGAAGATTCCCTCGTCAAACTTTCACTCCAGATGTTTGGGTTTCTATATTTTATAGATCAGTATGACGATTTCCTCGTCAACCTTAGACTCCAGATGTTTGGTTTTTACATTTTATAGATCAGTATTATGATGTCCTCGTCAACCTTTCACTCCAGATGTTTGGACTCCAGATGTTTGGGTTTCTAAATTTTATAGATCAGTATGAAGATTTCCTCGTCAACCTTTCACTCCAGATGTTTGGGTTTCTATATTTAATAGACCAGTATGATGATTTCCTCGTCAACCTTTCACTCCAGATGTTTTGGTTTATACATATTATAGATCAGTATGACGATTTCTTCGTCAAATTTTCACTCCAAATGTTTGGGTTTCTATATTTTATAGATCAGTATGAAGATTCCCTCGTCAATCTTTCACTTCAGATGTTTGGGTTTCTACATTTTATAGATCAGTATGACGATTTCTTCGTCAACCTTTCACTGCAGATGTTTGGGTTTCTATATTTTATAGACCAGTATGAAGATTTCCTCGTCAACCTTTCACTCCAGATATTTGGGTTTCTATATTTCAAAAAACAGTATGACAATATCCTCGTCAACCTTTCACTCCAAATGTTTGGGTTTCTATATTTTATAGATCATTATGACGATATCTTCGTCAACCTTTCACTCCAGATGTTTGGGTTTCTGCATTTTATAGATCAGTATGACGATTTCCTCGTCAACTGTTCACTCCTGATGTTTGGGTTTTTATATTTTATTGATCAGTATAGTGATTTCCTCGTCAAACTTTCACTCCAGATGTTTGGGTTTCTAAATTTTATAGATCAGTATGACGATATCCTCGTCAACCTTTCACTACAGATGTTTGGGTTTCTATATTTTATAGACCAGTATGAAGATTTCCTCGTTAATCTTACACTCCAGATGTTTGGGTTTTTACATTTTATAGATCAGTATTATGATGTCCTCGTCAACCTTTCACTTCAGATGTTTGGACTCTAGATGTTTGGGTTTCTAAATTTTATAGATCAGTATGACGATATCCTCGTCAACCTTTCAGTACAGATGTTTGGGTTTCTATATTTTATAGACCAGTATGAAGATTTCCTCGTCAACCTTTCACTCCAGATGTTTGGGTTTCTACATTTTGTAGATCACTATGAAGATTTCCTCGTCAACCTTTCACTCCAGATGTTTGGGTTTCTACATTGTATAGATCAGTATGACGATTTCCTCGTCAACCTTTCGCTCCAAATGTTTGGGTTTCTATATTTTATAGACCATTATGACGATATCTTCGTAAACCTTTCACTGCAGATGTTTGGGTTTCTATATTTTATAGATCAGTATGACGATATCCTCGTCAACCTTTCACTTCAGATGTTTGGGTTTCTATATCTTATAGATCAGTATGATGGTTTCGTCATCAACCTTTCACTCCAGATGTTTGACTTTCTATATTTCATAGATCTATATGACGATTTCCTCGTCCACCTTACACTCCAGATGTTTGGGTTTATACATTTTATAGATCAGTATGATGATGTTATCGTCAACCTTTCACTCCAGATGTTTGGACTCCAGATGTTTGGATTTCTAAATTTTATAGATCAATATGACGATATCCTTGTCAAATTTTCACTACAGATGTTTAGTTTTCTATATTTTATAGACCAGTTTGAAGATTTCCTCGTCAACCTTTCACTCCAGATGTTTGGGTTTCTCTATTTTATACATCAGTATAACGATTTCCTCGTCAATTTTTCACTCCAGATGTTTCGGTTTTTATATTCTATTGACCAGTATGACGATTTCCTCGTCGATCTTTCACTCCAGATGTTTGGATTTCTATATTTTATTGATCAGTATGGTGATTTCCTCGTCAACTTTTCACTCCAGATGTTTCGGTTTTTATATTTTATTGGCCAGTATGACGATTTCTTCGTCAACCTTTCACTCCAGATATTTGGGTTTCTATATTGTATAGACCAGTATGACGATATCCTCGTCAACCTTTCACTCAAGATGTTTGGGATTCTATATTTTATAGATCAGTATGAAGATTTCTTCGTCAACCTTTCATTCCAGATGTTTGGGTTTCTACATTTTATAGATCAGTATGATGATTTCCTCCTCAAACTTTCACTCCAAATGTTTGGGTTTCTATATTTTATAGATCAGTATGAAGATTTCCTCGTCAACCTTTTTCTCCAGATGTTTGGGTTTCTACATTTTATAGATCAGTACGATGATTTCCTCGTCAACCTTTTACTCCAGATGTTTGGGTTTCTAAATTTTATAGATCATTATGACGATTTCTTCGTCAACCTTACACTCCAGATGTTTGGGTTTATACATTTTATAGATCAGATGAGGATGTCCTCGTCAACCTTTCACTCCAGATGTTTGGAATCCAGATGATGGGTTTCTAAATTTTATAGATCAGTATGACGATATCCTCATCAATCTTTCACTACAGATGTTTGGGTTTCTATATTTTATTGAACAGTATGATGATTTCCTCGTTAACCTTTCACTCCAGATGTTTGGGTTTCTATATTTTATAGATCAGTATGACGATTTGTTCGTCAACCTTTCACTCCAGATGTTTGGGTTTCTATATTTTAAAGATCAATATGACGATTTTCTCGTCAACCTTTCACTCCAGATGTTTGGGTTACTATATTTTATAGACCAGTATGTCGATATCCTCGTCAACCTTTTACTCCAGATATTTGGGTTTCTATATTTAATAGACCAGTATGACGATATCCTCGTCAAACTTTCACTCAAGATGTTTAGGTTTCTACATTTTATAGACCAGTATGACGATATCCTCTTCAACCATTCACTCCAGATGTTTGGGTTACTACATTTAATAGATCAGTATGACGATTTCCTCGTCAGCCTTTCACTCCAGATGTTTGGGTTTCTATATTTTATAGATCAATATGACGATATCCTCGTCAATCTTTCACTCCTGATGTTTGGGTTTCTATATTTTATAGATCAGTATGACGATTTCCTCGTCAACCTTTCACTCCAGATGTTTGGGTTTCTACATTTTATAGCCCAGTATGAAGATTTCCTCGTCAACCTTTCACTCCAGATGTTTGGGTTTCTATATTTTGTAGATCAGTATGAAGATTTCCTCGTCAAGCTTTCCCTCCAGATGTTTGGGTTTCTATATTTTATAGATCAGTATGATGATTTTTCTCGTCAACCTTTCACTTCAGATGTTTGGGTTTCTACATTTTATAGACCAGTATGACGATATCCTCGTCAACCTTTCACTCCAAATGTTTGGGTTTCTCTATTTTATAGACCAGTATGAAGATTTCCTCGTCAACCTTTCACTCCAGATGTTTTGGTTTCTCTATTTTATAGACCAGTATGACGATTTCCTCGTCAACCTTTCACTGCAGATGTTTGGATTTCTACATTTTATTAACCAGTATGACGATATCCTCGTCAACATTTCACTCCAGATGTTTGCATTTCTACATTTTATTAACCAGTATGACGATTTCCTCGTCAACCTTTCACTCCAGATGTTTGGGTTTCTATATTTTATTGACCAGTATGACGATATCCTCGTCAACATTTCACTCCAGATATTTGGGTTTCTACATTTTATTGATAAGTATGATGATTTCCTCGTTAACCTTTCACTCCAGATGTTTGGGTTTCTATAATTTATAGATCAGATGATGATGTCCTCGTCAACCTTTCACTCCAGATGTTTGGAATCCAGATGTTGGGTTTCTAAATTTTATAGATCAGTATTACGATATCCTCATCAATCTTTCACTCCAGATGTTTGGGTTTCTATATTTTATTGATCAGTATGATGATTTCCTCGTTAACCTTTCACTCCAGATGTTTGGGTTTCTATATTTTATAGATCAATATGACGATTTCCTCATCAACCTTTCACTTCAGATGTTTGGGTTTCTAGATTTTATAGACCAGTATGAAGATTTCCTCGTCAACCTTTTACTCCAGATGTTTGGGTTTCTATATTTTGTAGATCAGCATGATGATTTCCTCGTCAAGCTTTCCCTCCAGATGTTTGGGTTTCTATATTTTATAGATCAGTATGATGATTTTTCTCGTCAACCTTTCACTTCAGATGTTTGGGTTTCTACAATTTATAGACCAGTATGACGATATCCTCGTCAACCTTTCACTCCAGATGTTTGGGTTTCTATATTTTATAGATCAGTATGAGGATTTCCTCGTCAATCTTTTACTCCAGATGTGTGGGTTTCAATATTTTATAGATCAGTATGAGGATTTCCTCGTCAACCTTTCACTCCAGATGTTTGGGTTTCGATATTATATACCAGTATGACGATTTCCTAGTCAACCTTTCAATGCAGATATTTGGTTTCTATATTTTATTGACCAGTATGACGATATCCTCGGCAACCTTTCTCTCCAGATGTTTGGGTTTCTACATTTTATATACCACTATGACGATTTCCTCGTCAACCTTTCACTCCAGATGTTTGGGTTTCTATATTTTGTAGATCAGTATGATGATTTCCTCATCAACCTTTCACTCCAGATGTTTGGGTTTCTCTATTTTATAGACCAGTTTGACGATTTCCTCGTCAACCTTTCACTGCAGATGTTTGGATTTCTACATTTTATTAACCAGTATGACGATATCCTCGTCAACATTTCACTCCAGATGTTTGGATTTCTACATTTTATTAACCAGTATGACGATTTTCTCGTCAACCTTTCACACCAGATGTTTGGGTTTCTATATTTTATTGACCAGTATGACGATATCCTCTTCAACATTTCACTCCAGATGTTTGGGTTTCTCTATTTTATAGATCAGTATGAAGATTTCCTTGTCAACCTTTCACTCCAGATGTTTGGGTTTCTACATTTTATAGACCAGTATGATGATTTCGTCGTCAATCTTTCACTCAAGATGTTTGGGTTCCTATATTTTATAGATCAGTATGACGATTTCCTCATCAACCTTTCACTACAGATGTTTAGGTTTCTATATTTTATAGACCAGATTGAAGATTTCCTCGTCAACCTTTCACTCCAGATGTTTCGGTTTCTATATTTTATACATCAGTATGACGAATTCCTCGTCAATTTTTCACTCCAGACGTTTGGGTTTTTATATTTTATTGACCAGTATGACGATTTCCTCGTCAACCTTTCACTCCAGATATTTGAGTTTCTATATTTTATAGACCAGTATGACGATATCCTCGTCAACCTTTCACTCCAGGTGTTTAGGATTCTATATTTTATAGATCAGTATGACGATATCCTCGTCAACCTTTCACTCAAGATGTTTGGGTTTCTATATTTTATAGATCAGTATGACGATTTCCCCGTCAACCTTTCGCTGCAGATGTTTAGGTTTCTAAATTTTATAGATCATTATGACGATTTCTTCGTCAACTTACACTCCAGATGTTTGGGTTTATACATTTTATAGATCAGATGATGATGTCCTCGTCAACCTTTCACTCCAGATGTTTGGAATCCAGATGTTTGGGTTTCTAAATTTTATAGATCAGTATGACGATATCCTCATCAATCTTTCACTACAGATGTTTGGGTTTCTATATTTTATTGATCAGTATGATGATTTCCTCGTTAACCTTTCACTCCAGATGTTTGGGTTTCTATATTTTATAGACCACTATGACGATTTCCTCGTCAACCTTTCACTCCAGATGTTTGGGTTTCTACATTTTGTACATCAGTATGATGATTTCCTCATCAACCTTTCACTGCAGATGTTTGGGTTTCTCTATTTTATAGACCAGTATGAATATTTCCTCGTCAACCTTTCACTCCAGATGTTTGGATTTCTCTATTTTATAGACCAGTATGACGATTTCCTCGTCAACCTTTCACTGCAGATGTTTGGATTTCTACATTTTATTAACCAGTATGACGATATCCTCGTCAACATTTCACTCCAGATGTTTGGATTTCTACATTTTATTGACCAGTATGAAGATTTCTTCGTCAACCTTTCACTCCAGATGTTTGGGTTTCTACATTTTATAGATCAGTATGATAATTTCCTCGTCAAACTTTCACTCCAAATATTTGGGTTTCTATATTTTATAGATCAGATGATGATGTCCTCGTCAACCTTTCACTCCAGATGTTTGGAATCCAGATGTTTGGGTTTCTAAATTTTATAGATCAGTTTGACGATATCCTCACCAATCTTTCACTACAGATGTTTGGGTTTCTATATTTTATTGATCAGTATGATGATTTCCTTGTTAACCTTTCACTCCAGATGTTTGGGTTTCTATATTTTATAGACCACTATGACGATTTCCTCGTCAACATTTCACTCCAGATGTTTGGGTTTCTACATTTTATTGACCAGTATGACGATATCCTCGTCAAACTTTCACTACAGATGTTTAGGTTTCTATATTTTATAGACCAGTTTGAAGATTTCCTCGTCAACCTTTCACTCCAGATGTTTGGGTTTCTATATATTTTACATCAGTATGACGAATTCCTCGTCAATTTTTCACTCCAGACGTTTGGGTTTTTATATTTTATTGACCAGTATGACGATTTCCTCGTCAACCTTTCACTCCAGATATTTGGGTTTCTATATTTTATAGACCAGTATGACGATATCCTCGTCAACCTTTCACTCAAGATGTTTGGGTTTCTATATTTTATAGATCAGTATGAAGATTTCTTCGTAAACCTTTCACTCCAGATGTTTGGGTTTCTACATTTTATAGATCAGTATGATGATTTCCTCGTCAACCTTACACTCCAGTTGTTTGGGTTTCTATATTTTATAGATCAGTATGAAGATTTCCTCGTCAACCTTTCAATGCAGATGTTTGGGTTTCTATATTTTATAGAGCAGTCAGATGATTTCCTCGTCAACCTTTTACTCCAGATGTTTGGGTTTCTAAATTTTATAGATCATTATGACGTTTTCTTCGTCAACCTTACACTCCAGATGTTTGGGTTTATACATTTTATAGATCAGTATGATGATTTTCTCGTCAAACTTTCACTCCAAATGTTTGGGTTTCTACATTTTATAGATCAGTATGACGATTTCCTTGTCAACCTTTCACTGCAGATGTTTAGGTTTCTAAATTTTATAGATCATTTTGACGATTTCTTCGTCAACCTTACACTCCAGATGTTTGGGTTTATACATTTTATAGATCAGATGATGATGTCCTCGTCAACCTTTCACTCCAGATGTTTGGAATCCAGATGTTTGGGTTTCTAAATTTTATAGATCAGTATGACGATATCCTCATCAATCTTTCACTACAGATGTTTTGGTTTCTATATTTTATTGATCAGTATGATGATTTCCTCGTTAACCTTTCACTCCAGATGCTTGGGTTTCTATATTTTATTGATCAGTATGACGATATCCTCGTCAACCTTTTACTCCAGATATTTGGGTTTCTATATTTAATAGACCAGTATGACGATATACTCGTCAAACTTTCACTCAAGATGTTTAGGTTTCTACATTTTATAGAGCAGTATGACGATATCCTCTTCAACCATTCACTCCAGATGTTTGGGTTACTACATTTAATAGATCAGTATGACGATTTCCTCGTCAACCTTTCACTCCAGATGTTTGGGTTTCTATATTTTATAGATCAATATGACGATATCTTCGTCAATCTTTCACTCCTGATGTTTGGGTTTCTATATTTTATAGATCAGTATGAAGATTTCCTCGTCAACCTTTCACTCCAGATTTTTGGGTTCCTACATTTTATAGATCAGTATGATGATTTCCTCGTCAACCTTTCACTCCAAATATTTGGGTTTCTATATTTTATAGATCAGTATGACGATATCTTCGTCAACCTTTCTCTCCAGATGTTTGGGTTTCCACATTTTATAGATCAGTATGACGATTTTCTCGTCAACCTTTCAATGCAGATATTTGGGTTTCTATATTTTATAGAGCAGTCAGATGATTTCCTCGTCAACCTTTTACTCCAGATGTTTGGGTTTCTAAATTTTATAGATCATTATGACGATTTCTTCGTCAACCTTACACTCCAGATGTTTGGGTTTATACATTTTATAGATCAGTATGATGATGTCCTCGTCATTTTTTCACTACAGATGTTTGGGTTTCTATATATTATAGACCAGTATGAAGATTTTCTCGTCAACCTTTCACTCCAGATGTTTGGGTTTCTATATTTAATAGACCAGTATGATGATTTCGTCGTCAACCTTTCACTCAAGATGTTTGGGTTTCTATATTTTATAGATCAATATGACAATTTCCGCTTCAAGCTTTCCCTCCAGATGTTTGGGTTTCTATATTTTATAGATCAGTATGATGATTTCCTCGTCAACCTTTCACTCCAGATGTTTGGGTTTCTATATTTTAAAGATCAGTATGACGATTTTCTCGTCAACCTTTCACTCCAGATGTTTCGATTTCTACATTTTAAAGACCAGTATGACGATTATCTCGTCAATTTTTCATTCCAGATGTTTGGGTTTCTATATTTTATAGATCAGTATGATGATTTCCTCGTCAACCTTTCACTCCAGATGTTTGGTTTTCTATATTTTATAGACCAGTATGACGATCTCTGCGTCAACCTTTCACTGCAGATGTTTGGGTTTCTATATTTTATAGATCAGTATGATGATGTCCTCGTCAACCTTTCACTCCAGATGTTTGAGTTTCTATATCTTATAGACCAGTATGACGATTTCCTTGTCAACCTTTCACTTCAGATGTTTGGGTTTCTATATTTTATAGATCAGTATGAAGATTTCCTCGTCAATCTTTCACTCCAGATGTGTGGGTTTCAATATTTTATTGATCAGTATGAGGATTTCCTCGTCAACCTTTCACTCCAGATGTTTGGGTTTCGATATTTTATAGACCAGTATGACGATTTCCTCGTCAACCTTTCATTGCAGATATTTGGTTTCTATATTTTATTGACCAGTATGACGATATCCTCGGCAACCTTTCACTCCAGATGTTTGGGTTTCTACATTTTATAGACCACTATGACGATTTCCTCGTCAACCTTTCACTCCAGATGTTTGGGTTTCTCTATTTTATAGACCAGTATGACGATTTCCTCGTCAACCTTTCACTGCAGATGTTTGGATTTCTACATTTTATTAACCAGTATGACGATATCCTCGTCAACATTTCACTCCAGATGTTTGGATTTCTACATTTTATTAACCAGTATGACGATATCCTCATTAATCTTTCACTCCAGATGTTTGGATTTCTACATTTTATTAACCAGTATGAAGATTCCCTCGTCAAACTTTTACTCCAGATGTTTGGGTTTCTACATTTTATTGACCAGTATGACGATATCCTCGTCAACCTTTCACTCCAGATGTTTGGGTTTCTTCTCATCATCGACTCCATGGTCGTACTCTCTCTCTACTGTTGTTGTACATTCAAGGTCATCGGCATTGTGGTGGCTGTCACCAGTATATTAGCAGGTAAGTTATCTCCCCTGACCTCTCTTACCGGAATTCGAGCTGCTAACTTATCCCCCTTGACGTCTCTCACCGGAATTCGAGCTGGTAAGTTGTCGCCCCTGAACTCTTTTTCCTTGATAAGAGGTTGTAAATTATCCCTTGACCTCTATCACTATGTATCACGGAGTCCTGTGTATCATCAACAGCTGTTTACCGTGATGTTGTCATAGTAACCGGAGTCCTGTGTATCATCAACAGTTGTTTACCGTGATATTATCATAGTAACCCGGAGTCCTGTCTATTAACAACAGTTGTTTACCGTAATGTTGTCATAATAACCCTGACGGCCGGAGTCCTGTGTATCATCAACAGCTGTTTACCGTGATGTTGTCATATCATTTGCCTCTACCATTATTTCATCTGCATTTGTCATGGTTTTCATCGTTATTTGATTTGGTATATATATAATACATTTGTATTTGATTTACATCTATCATTGTTTTATTTGATGTTATCATCATAATATTTTTTATTGTTACATTATTTATGTTCATCTCTATTTAATTTCATTTTATTGTTTTTTATTCTCGTTAACCAATGTAGGACTTCACTTTACATTATTCTCAAACATCATTATTTTATTACATAAATACTTAATATGTTTATAATTTTCCATTGTCCATTTCTGCTACTGTAGCCTTAAATTAGCATACGATCTCAGTTGATTAACTTTCAGGTTGCCTTGAAAATATTAACCATGGGATAGTGCCTAATTTAAAGCTATTTGTTGTTGGTATACTTTTGTTTTTATTTTCAAAAGCATCGTTTGTCATATTTTTGACATCCATTGGTGCGTAACATGCATTGGGTGTTCTAGCATTTCCAATTACAGACGATATTATCTAAAAACTATGACAACTAATACTTTCATTTACATTTAAGTTGTTTTCCCGTTATAAAAAGAACATAGACATCTAATAAAGATAAAAATAAAGTAATGCTTTTATGGAACAGCCTTTGACTTTTCGAGAAGAAGTGGGTCCCGGTTGTTGCCATGGACAACCGACTAAACAGTCACAGTATATACTATACAATGCAGTCCAATCGATAATCCGGATGTACAAGGATAAATACAACTTTCAATTTATTTTCATTAATTTTAGTACAATACCAGTTTTCCTGCACTACCATGAACCCATTATTTCCGTGACTTCTTGAAGGTGTGAACAAACAAGAGTCTAACTGCCAATGTAAATACTGGGAAATATCATATATCGGGTTCATTAGTAACATATTGCTGCGGTAAATTAACATTTTGAACCACACCAAGTGCTACAGGTCCCAGATGATTTGTCTCCACTTAATATTTATGTATAATCCGAACTATTCTGCCATTCTATCGTAATTTCTTATTGGACTTGAGCCCGATGTATATACGGGTATACACAGATGTTTTATACTGTAACTGCTGTAATACTGACCAATAACTGCTGTAATACTGACCGATAACTGCTGCAATACTGACCGATAACTGCTGCAATACTGACCGATAACTGCTGTAATACTGACCGATAACTGCTGTTATACTGACCGATAACTGCTGTAATACTGACCGATAACTGATGTAATACTGAAAGATAAATGCTGTAATACTGACCGATAACTGCTGTAATACTGACCAATAACTGCTGTAATACTGATCGATAACTAATGTAATACTGAAAGATAACTGCTGTAATACTGACCGATAACTGCTGTATTACTGACCGATAACTGCTGCAATACTGGACGATAACTGCTGCAATACTGACCGATAACTGCTGCAATACTGACCGATAACTGCTACAATACTGACCGATAACTGCTGTAATACTGACCGATAACTGCTACAATACCGACCGATAACTGCTGTAGTACTGACTGATAACTGCTGTAATACTGACTGATAACTGCTGTAATACTGACCGATAAATGCTGTTATAATGACCGATAACTGCTGTAATACTGACCAATAACTGCTGTTATACTGACCGATAACTGATGTAATACTGACCAATAACTGCTGTTATACTGACCGATTGCTATAATATTTACCAATAACTGCTGTAATACTGACCGATAACTACTGCTGAATAAAGTTTTATCCATCAAATAGAAAAGCTTGATCAGTCAACACAATTCACGTTAATTTGATCCAAAAATGACAGAACTGTTTCAAGACATTGAAACTGATACCGCAAACGTCAGTGGGTGCAAGTCCAGAGACCGTTTCTCGCCTCCGTTTGAAAGAGTTCTACCTCCTAGTACAACAGCGCGACCTGTGGACCAAAATCTGTGCGTTGGAAACCCAAACCAAGTAAATTAACCAGTAATTTACTTTCGTTTTCAGTGTCATTTATAAGCCAATGATTGCAAGACTAACAGGATATACGGTTAGTATCTACAGTACAGAGTTTATTTTGGTGCTCGACACGGAAAGTCGGTGTTCTTAAGTATCACACTAAAATTACTTTGTATTGTAAAATACTAACCGTATATTCTCTATATACCGACAGAACTAGTTTATGTATTGAATTGATATATGCAATGTTGTAAGTGTAAAGTATAGCGATATAATATTCTACTCGATGACACGAACTGTGGTTAACGTCTCGGAGAGCCACGGGTTTTACTACATATTGTGACCCCTCGGGTAGTATATATCCCTACCTTCGTATCAACATTGAAAACTACCTAAGTTGCTTTTACAGTTGACCTAGGGTGGATTCAGGAGAATGATTTGATGAGGAAATGGAGTGCAGTTGATTAAGATGTGCTCCAGATTCATGAAGTGTAACAGATATATTTTGAAAAACGGATTTCTTGATGAAATACTTAAAAATACTTATCCTAGCGTATTCAATAATTAAATGGTCAATTTATTAAAATGTATAATCATTTGCTATGGAATTCCAAGCAAATCGATTGCAATCCGTTGTAGTTATAAATACAAATAACAAAATAAAAGCAATTTCTAACATTCCATTAGTTTAAAATGACTACTTACTATTGTTTATTAGTTACAGGAAGCAAAGTGATCACACGTATTAAGATTTATCTATTCAAGATTTTGTTTCTTTAACAAACATACTTGATTGGAACACTCCTGCCTAGGTACTAAAAATGGTTCTATATATTTCTAAACGAATAATTATAATTAAGAATTATTATAATAATAATATAAAGGTATGGTGATGTAGTATCACACCATCTAACTAAAGATATAGTGATGTATCACACCATCTATCTAAAGGTATGGTGATGTAGTATCACACCATCTATCTAAAGGAATGGTGATGTAGTATCACACCATCTATCTAAATGTATGGTGATGTAGTATTACACCCATCTATCTAAAGGTGTGGTGATGTTGTATCATACCATCTATCTAAAGGTATGGTGATGTAGTATCACACCCATCTATCTAAATGTATGGTGATGTAGTATTACACCCATCTATCTAAAGGTATGGTGATGTAGTATCACACCATCTATCTAAATGTATGGTGATGTAGTATCAAACCATCTATCTAAAGGTATGGTGATGTAGTATTACACCCATCTATCTAAAGGTATGGTGATGTAGTATCACACCATCTATCTAAAGGTATGGTGATGTAGTATCACACCATCTATCTAAAGGTATGGTGATGTAGTATTACACCATATATCTAAAGGTATGGTGATGTAGTATCACACTATATATCTAAAGGTATGGTGATGTTGTATCACACCATCTATCTAAAGGTATGGTGATGCAGTATCACACCATCTATCTAAAGGTATGGTGATGTAGTATCACACCATCTATCTAAAGGTATGGTGATGTAGTATTACATCATCTATCTAAAGGTATGGTGATGTAGTATTACACCATCTATCTAAAGGTAGGGTGATGTAGTATCACACCATCTATCTAAAGGTATGGTGATGAAGTATCACACCATCTATCTAAAGGTATGGTGATGTAGTATCACACCATATATCTATAAAAGGTATGGTGATGTAGTATCACACCATCTATCGAAAGGTATGGTGATGTAGTATCACACCATCTATCTAAAGGTATTGTGATGTAGTATCACACCATCTATCTATAAAAGGTATGTTGATGTAGTGTCACATCATCTATCTAAATGTATGGTGATGCAATATAATGTAAAAGTTTTCATTCACATAAGTGGGTGCCGAGGTATACAAGAACAAAAGAAATCTTTTGGTTTGTTTTATGTCATTTCCTCGGTTAACGACTTTTCTCATAAATTATCCTAAATTAATGTTATAGTAATGGTTGAAAATATAAATTACTGCAGCTTATTCATAAGTATTAATTGATAGAACTTTTGGACATAAATATTAGATATACTGTTATTTTCCTCTAATGTAATTGGCCAATGCATGATAGGGTTCGACGAATAACATATCAACTCCGTGTTTCCATTTTAGAAACATTTAATCAAAAAAGGTCCATAATTGATAATACATGGAAAATAATAAATACAGATACATTTTTGCAATATATGAGAACAGTGCAATAGTGTGAGCTTGTCTTGCGAGTTTCATGCAATATATAGATATGGAATTTCTGTTTTGAAAATATATATTATGAAAACTATTTCTGTTATTTTTTTCAGAATACACGCTTTGAGGCATACAGAGCACAGATTATGAATTGCCTACCATCAATTAATATCAACCAATCAGAGACAAACAGTACGTTAACGCGATATCAGCTGTTCGTCCCTTGTAACCTTAACAATCTGTATACGTCCTTGACATCCAAATCGGTGATTCATCCACAGAGGACAGAGAACAATAACACGATATTATCAATAGAACACAGATCAGACCTAGCCAGACTAAAGGAGCATGTTTTTTGGAGTATTTACATTTACATTTTATTGTTTTCTTGTATTCGTCTACTTGCATTTTACTTGTAATGAAAGGGTATAAAGTGTAGACCACGTAGACAAAGGGAAGGCACGCGCTATTTTAATGCACATGTATTTATTAGTTAGTGTGTAACATTGAGTCGTGTTGTGATTGCTTGTGAATACTCTAATACATACGGTTATTGACTACTTGTATTTATACATAAAATATATCAGTAATGCAATTGACATGACAACAAAAACATACCAAAGATTGACATTATAAATAACCTTATCGTTTTTTTTCTTTATCAAAAACAGGAGCATACGAATAAGTATTTTTCTTCATTAACAAAAGTTACTTACTTTACAACATTACCACAGCTGACAGAAAGGTGGGGTTGCAAAATCCGCCCACGCGCCAATATTTTTCAAATTTTGCAGTGTTAAAGGTCTAGGTACTTATCTACTTTTTATTTATTTTGTATGTTTTAAAAGGCATAAAGAGCCTAAAATGATGTTTTCTAAAATTACTTTGGGTATGTGGCAAGGGGACCCCTTGTGTCCATCTTTTGAACATAATTTTTATTTTTTTAATTATCATTTTTGTTAAAGCGAATATTCTGACAAACAATGGCTAAAGTCGGTAAAAATGATGTTAATATATCCAGTATAATTTCTTAATAATAGAAAAATAAAATCTCATCAAAATCGCTCTGTATGCGAAGAAATTAATATGTATTATGAGAATCCTAATACGTCTTCCCGACCGGCTATAAGTGCAGTTCACCCTTAACGACATTTCCACGCACCCTCGTTTTCAAAGAGTTAGGCGAATTTATATTTAGGACCGGACTAAATTTACAAGGGGCTTCCCCATAATTTCAATGGTCAAAACTGGACACCGTAAGCAGAATTTGACTATCATTATGGTATGCAATGACTTTTGGAAGGCCAAAGACAGCATTTAGACTGGTTTCCTTTGCCTGACTATTCACTTTAATAAAAGATACTTAATTCTTTATTTGACATCCATTTATAATGATATTTACGAATTATTTTTACGACAAATTGATGTTGAAGCAAAAAAACCTCAAATTTTTGTCAGGATAAAAAATGACGATATTGGGTTCGCTCGAAATATTTGGCATGTTATCAATTTTGTCCACACTTTTAAACCATTTTAAAAACATGTTATAGGTATAATACTATAACAGATACTTTTTCAAAAAAAAACTGAAATCCGAGAAAATAGCATTTCATCGGCTGAAATGTAGCGAGGGGAATTTTCTAAAAAAAAAGCCCCAATATTTGCCATAGTTGACCATAAATTCAAAATTGATCATAAAGACCATAATAAAAAAACCGTTACTGATATAATTTTTTTGTTAACTAACATATGTACTCTAAAATTAATGCATTTCTTTTCATGCATTTTCCCTAACAGTACAAAAAAAAACTAACAACTAGATATGCTCTTGGGTGAAACAAACAGTTTTTCTTTTCTTATTAGAAATGAAATAATTATTGGAAAGAAATATATTTTCGTCAGCAACTCAAACTCAAAAGATACAAATTAAGATTATCCATCTCTCTTATGTAGATAGAAACGATCTTAAATTGAATTCAAAAAGATTAAAGAGGGAAACAGAGTTACATTTGATTTTCAAATAAAATATGTATAATTTAAAAATAACACCAGCACCACAAAGGCTACAATATTAATTTTGAGCAATCAGACGGCTTTTATTTCGAAACAATGTCAACAATGTATTTAAAATTGTTACTATCTCATTCGGCATACCCCATAACCCATAGTTTCACTAATATCTAATAATATATAAATTCCAATCAATCAGAGACCTCCATTTTGTTTCCATGGCAACCAAACTTTTAAAAAGGGATTCCATGTTATTCAGCATATTTTATAACCCATAATTCGTGTTTCGAAAACAGACGATGTGTTATTAATAGTTGACTGAGACGAATATGCCAAATATGAACATATTTTACCTGGCTGAACAGTTTTGTTATCCCTTTCATTTTGTATTGATAAGGAAACTACTAAATATAATGGCACTGCTATCTAATCCTTTGTAAACGACTCACAATATCAGACAACTAAAACTAATGTGACACCTCTGAAAACGGAATGTCAACCACTAGATATCCTTCCCATGTCATTCTCTTATATACTTCTATGTAACAGCCCCATAGTCCGTAAGACTAACCCATCACACTACGGTCTCTGAAATAAACAAGATATCCTCGAGGGATCTTGGCGCCCACCAAAGAATGATCTATATCTGACAAAGGAAAGATGGATCTTTTCTCTACTTTTTAAACTTTTTCAAACATACTACATATAAAATTTCAGACGGATCGCTTCAGTACCTTTTGAAAAATAGCGGTAACAAACTTCAACTATCAAAATCCAAGATGACTGCTTGGCGGCCATCTTGTTGATCAATCGGTCCCAAATCACAATATGCACAACTAGGGCCCTAGGGAAGCCTACATGTGAAATTTGAGAAAGATCCATTCAATACTTTCTGAGAAATAGCGATAACAAACTTTGAATATCAAAATCCAAGATGGCTGCCTGGCAGCAATCTTGTTGACCGATCGGTCCCAAATCACAATATGCACAACTAGGGCCCTAGGGAACCTACATATGAATTTTGAGACAGATCCCTTCAGTACTTTCTGAGAAATAGCGATAACAAACTTTGAATAACAAAATCCAAGATGGCTGCCTGGCGGCCATCTTGTTGACCGATCGGTCCCAAAATGCAACATGCACAACAAAGTCCCTAGGGAAACCTACATATGAAATTTGAGACAGATCCCTTCAGTACTATCTGAGAAATAGCGATAACAAACTTTAACTATCAAAATCCAAGATGGCGGTCTGGTGGTTTGTTTGTTTAATTAATTAATGTCCTATTAACAGCTATGGTCATGTAAGGACGGCCTCCCATGTATGCGGTGTGTTGCGTGTATGTTGTGTGAGGTGCGTGGTTTGGGAGACTGCGGTATATTCATGTTGTGTCTTCCTGTATAGTGGAACTCTTGCCCATTTTATAGTGCTATATCACTGAAGCATGCCGCCGAAGATACCAAGCAACACACTCCACCTGTGTGCTGAGCGCTAAGCAGGAGCGGAAACTACCACTTTTACAGACTTTGGTGTGTCTCGGCTAGGGGACAGAACCCAGAGCCTTCCTCACAGGGGCGAACGCTCAACTCAAGGCCAAAAGCGAGGCGGTGCCAAGGGAAGCATTAGGAAAAATAAAGTCCGTTAGAAAGAAAAGAAAAGATAAGATCCTAAATTTAGTCGCATTTTACGATCATGCAATAGGGGCAGCAGGTACAATTCTTACGCCCTACCTGCAGGGCCATCTTGTTCACCGATTGGTCCAAAAATACAATTTGCACAACAAGGGCCCTAGGGAAACCTACATATTAAATTTGAGAAAGATCCCTTCAGCACTTTTTAAGAAATAGGGATATCAAACCTTAACTATCAAAATCCAAGATGGCCGCCTGGCGGCCATCTTGTTTTTCCTATCAGCCTCAAAATCTGTATGACACAACTTGGGACCAAGGGTAACTTCCATGTTAAGTGTGAACAAAATCCTTTCAGTAGTTCTAAAGAAATATCGATAACAAACTTCAAATGCCAAAATCAAAGATGGCTGCCTGGCGGCCATCTTGTTTTTCCGATCAGCCACAAAATCTGTATGGCACAAACTTGCCGATAACTGCTATAATACTGACCGATAACTGATTTAATACTGAAAGATAACTGCTGTAATACTGACCGATAACTGGTGTAATACTGACCGATAACTGCTGTAATACTGACCGATAACTGGTGTAATACTGAAAGATAACTGCTGTAATACTGAAAGCTAACTGCTGTAATACTGACCGATAACTGCTGTAAGACTGACCGATAACTACTGCCGGATAAACAGATGCTTTATACTACCACTGCTGCAATATAGACCGATAACTGCTGTAATATCGACCGATAACTGCTGCAATACTGACCGATAACTGCTGTAATACTGACAGATAACTGCTACAATAACGACCGATTACTGCTGTAATACTGACTAATAACTGCTGTAATACTGACCGATAACTGCTGTAATACTGACCGATAACTGCTGTAATACTGACCGAAAACTGCTGTAATACTGACCGATAACTGCTGTTATAATGACCGATAACTGCTGTAATACTGACCAATAACTGCTATAATACTGACCGATAACTGCTGTAATACTGACCGATAATTGCTGCAATACTGACCGATAACTGCTGTAATACTGACCGATAACTGCTGTAATACTGAGCGATAACTGCTGTTATAATGACCGATAACTGATGTAATACTGACCAATAACTGCTGTAATACTGACCGATAACTGCTGTAATACTGACCAATAACAGCTGTTATACTGACCGATAACTGATGTAATACTGACCAATAACTGCTGTTATACTGACCGATTGCTGTAATATTTACCAATAACTGCTGTAATACTGACCGATAACTAATGCTGAATAAAGTTTTATCCATCAAATAAAAAAGCTGGATCAGTCAACAAAATTGACGTTAATTTGTTCCAAAAATAACAGAACTGTTTCAAGACATTGAAACTGATACCGCAAACGTCAGTGGGTGTAAGTCCAGAGACCGTTTCTCGCCTCCGTTTGAAAGAGTTCTACCTCCTAGTACAACAGCGCGACCTGTGGACCAAAATTTGTGCGTTGGAAACCCAAACCAAGTAAATTAACCAGTAATTTACTTTCGTTTTCAGTGTCATTTATACGCCAATGATTGTAAGACAAACAGGATATACGGTTAGTATCTACAGTACAGAGTTTATTTTGGTGCTCGACACGGAAAGTCGGTGTTCCTAAGTATCACACTAAAATTACTTTGTATTGTAAAATACTAACCGTATATTTTTATATACCGACAGAACTAGTTTATGTATTGAATTGATATATGCAATGGTGTAAGTGTAAAGTATAGCGATATAATATTCTACTCGATGACACGAACTGTGGTTAATGTCTCGGAGAGCCACGGGTTTTACTACATATCGTGACCCCTCGGGTAGTATATATCCCTACCTTCGTATCAACATTGAAAACTACCTAAGTTGCTTTTACAGTTGACCTAGGGAGGATTCAGGAGAATGATTTGATGAGGAAATGGAGTGCAGTTGATTAAGATGTGCTCCAGATTCATGAAGTGTAATTCATCGATTGCAATCCGTTGTAGTTATAAATACAAATAACAAATTAAAAGCAATTTCTTACATTCCATTCGTATAAAATGACTACTTACTATTGTTTATTCGTTACAGGAAGCAAAGTGATCACACGTATTAAGATTTATCTATGCAAGATTATGTTTCTTTAACAAACATACTTGATTGGAACACTCCTGCCTAGGTACTTAAAAATGGTTCTATATATTTCTAAACGAATAATTATAATTAAGAATTATTATAATAATAATATAAAGGTATGGTGATGTAGTATCACACCATCTAACTAAAGATATAGTGATGTATCACACCATCTATTTAAAGGTATGGTGATGTAGTATCACACCATCTATCTAAAGGTATGGTGATGTAGTATCACACCATCTATCTAAAGGTATGGTGATGAAGTATCATACCATCTATCTAAAGGTATGTTGATGTAGTATCACACCATCTATCTAAAGGTATGGTGATGTAGTATCACACAATCTATCTAAATGTAAGGTGATGTAGTATCACACTGTCTATCTAAAGGTATGGTGATGTAGTATCACACCATCTATCTGAAGGTATGGTGATGTAGTATTACACCATCTATCGAAGGGTATGGTGATGTGGTATCACACCATCTATCTAAAGGTATGTTGATGTAGTATCACACAATCTATCTAAATGTAAAGTGATGTAGTATCACACTGTCTATCTAAAGGTATGGTGATGTAGTATCACACAATCTATCTAAAGGTATGGTGATGTAGTATCACACCATATATCTAAAGGTTTGGTGTTGTAGTAGCACACCATCTGTCTAAAGGTATGGTGATGTAGCATCACACCATCTATCTAAAGGTATGGTGATGTAGTATCACACCATCTATCTATAAAAGGTATGGTGATGTAGTGTCACATCATCTATATAAAGGTATGGTGATGTAGTATCACACCATCTATCTATAAAAGGTATGGTGATGTAGTATCACATCATCTATCTAAATGTATGGTGATGCAATATAATGTAAAAGTTTTCATTCACATAAGTGGGTGCCGAGGTATACAAGAACAAAAGAAATCTTTTGGTTTGTTTTATGTCATTTCCTCGGTTAACGGCTTTTCTCATAAATTATCCTAAATTATTGTTATAATATTGGTTGAAAATATAAAATACTGCAGCTTATGCATAAGTATTAACTGATAGAACTTTTGGACAGAAATATTAGATATACTGTTATTGTCCTCTAATTTAATTGGCCAATGCATGATAGGGTTCGACGAATAACATATCAACTCCGTGTTTCCATTTTAGAAACATTTAAGGTCCATAATTGATAATACATAGAAAATAATAAATACAGATACATTTTTGCAATATATGAGAACAGTGCAATAGTGTGAGCTTGTCTTGCGAGTTTCATGCAATATATAGATATGGAATTCCTGTTTTGAAAATATATATTATGAAAACTATTTCTGTTATTTTTTTCAGAATACACGCTTTGAGGCAAACAGAGCACAGATTATGAATTGCCTACCATCAATTAATATCAACCAATCAGAGACAAACAGTACGTTAACGCGATATCAGCTGTTCGTCCCTTGTAACCTTAACAATCTGTATACGTCCTTGACATCCAAATCGGTGATTCATCCACAGAGGACAGAGAACAATAACACGATATTATCAATAGAACACAGATCAGACCTAGCCAGACTAAAGGAGCATGTTTTTTGGAGTATTTACATTTACATTTTATTGTTTTCTTGTATTCGTCTACTTGCATTTCACTTGTAATGAAAAGGTATAAAGTGTAGACCACGTAGACAAAGGGAAGGCACGCGCTATTTTAATGCACATGTATTTATTAGTTAGTGTGTAACATTGAGTCGTGTTGTGATTGCTTGTGAATACTCTAATACATACGGTTATTGACTACTTGTATTTATACATAAAATATATCAGTAATGCAATTGACATGACAACAAAAACATACCAAAGATTGACATTATAAATAACCTTATCGGTTAATATTTTTTTTTTCTTTATCAAAAACAGGAGCATACGAATAAGTATTTTTCTTCAGTAACAAAAGTTACTTACTTTACAACATTACCACAGCTGACAGAAAGGTGGGGTTGCAAAATCCGCCCACGCGCCGATTTTTTTTCAAATTTTGCAGTGTTAAAGGTCTAGGTACTTATCTACTTTTTATTTATTTTGTATGTTTTAAAAAGGCATAAATGGCCTAAAATGATGCTTTCTAAAATTACTTTGGGTATGTGGTAAGGGGACCCCTTGTGTCCATCTTTTGAACATAATATTTATTTTTTTAATTATTATTTTTGTTAAAGCGAATATTCGGACAAACAATGGCTAAAGTCGGTAAAAATGATGTTAATATATCCAGTATGATTTCTTATGAAATAGAAATAAAAATCTCCATCAAAATCGCTCTGTATGCGATGAGATTAATATATATTATGAGAATCCTAATACGTCTTCCCGACCGGCTGTCAGTGCAGTTCACCCTTAACGACATTTCAACGCAACCTCGTTTTCAAAGAGTAAGGCGAATTTATATTTAGGACCGGACTAAATTTACAAGGGGCTTCCCCATAATTTAAATGGTCAAAACTGGACATCGTAAGCAGAATTTGACTATTATTATGGTATGCAATGACTTTTGGAACGCCAAAGACAGCATTTAGACTGGTTTCCTTTGCCCGACTATTCACTTTAATAAAAATACTTTATGCTTTATTTGATATCCATTTATAATGATATTTATGAATTATTTTACGACAAATTGATGTTGAAGCAAAAAAAAACTCAATTTTTGTCAGGATAAAAAATGACGATATTGGGTTTGCTCGAAATATTTGGCATGTTATCAATTTTGTCCACACTTTTAAACCATTTTAAAAACATGTTAAAGGTATAATCCTATAACAGATACTTTTTCAAAAAAACTGAAATCCGAGAAAATAGCATTTCATAGGCTGAAATGTAGCGAGGGGAATTTTCTAAAAAAAAAAGCCCCAATATTTGCCATAGTTGACCATAAATTCAAAATTGATCATAAAGACCATAATAAAAAAAACGTTAGTGATAGAATTTTTTGTTAACTAACATATGTACTCTAAAATTAATGCATTTCTTTTCATGCATCTTCCCTAACAGTACAAAAAAACCTAACAACTAGATATGCTCTTGGGTGAAACAAACAGTTTTTCTTTTCTTATTAGAAATGAAATAATTATTGGAAAGAAATATATTTTCGTCAGCAACTCAAACTCGAAAGATACAAATTAAGATTATCCATCTCTCTTATGAAGATAGAAACGATCTTAAATTGAATTCAAAATGATTAAAGAGGGAAACAGAGTTACATTTGATTTTCAAATAAAATATGTATAATTTAAAAATAACACCAGCACTACAAAGGCTACAATATTAATTTTGAGCAATCAGACGGCTTTTTTTCGAAACAATGGCAACAATGTATTTAAAACTGTTACTATATCATTCGGCATACCCCATAACCCATATTTTCACTAATATCTAATAATATATAAATTCCAATCAATCAGAGACCTCCATTTTGTTTCCATGGCAACCAAACTTTTAAAAAGGGATTCCGTGTTATTCAGTATATTTTATAACCCATAATTCGTGTTTCGAAAACAGACGATGTGTTATTAATAGTTGACTGAGACGAATATGCCAAATATGAAAATATTTTACCTGGCTGAACAGTTTTGTTATCCCTTTCATTTTGTATTGATAAGGAAACTACTAAATATAATGGCACTGCTATCTAATCCTTTGTAAACGACTCACAATATCAGACAACTAAAACTAATGTGACACCTCTGAAAACGGAATGTCAACCCCTAGATATCCTTCCGATGTCATTCTCTTATATACTTCTATGTAACAGCCCCATAGTCCGTAAGACTAACCCATCACACTACTGTCTCTGAAATAGACAAGAGATCCCAGAGGGATCTTGGCGCCCACCAAAGAATGATCTATATCTGACAAAGGAAAGATGGATCTTTTCTCTTCTTTTTAAACTTTTTCAAACATACTTCATAAAAAATTTGAGACAGATCGCTTCAGTACCTTTTGAGAAATAGCGGTAACAAACTTAACTATCAAAATCCAAGATGACTGCTTGGCTGCCATCTTGTTGATCGATCGGTCCCAAATCACAATATGCACAACTAGAGCCCTAGGGAACCTACATATGAATTTTGAGACATATCCCTTCAGTACTTTCTGAGAAATAGTGATAACAAACTTTGAATAACAAAATCCAAGATGGCTGCCTGGCAGCAATCTTTTTGACCGATCGGTCCCAAGTCACAATATGCACAACTAGGGCCCTAGGGAACCTACATATGAATTTTGAGACAGATCCCTTCAGTACCTCTTGAGAAATAGCGATACCAAACTTTGAATAACAAAATCCAAGATGGCTGCCTGGCGGCCATCTTGACGACCGATCGGTCCCAAAATGCAAAATGCACAACAAGGTCCCTAGGGAAACCTACATATGAAATTTGAGACAGATCCCTTCAGTACTATCTGAGAAATAGCGATAACAAACTTTAACTATCAAATTCCAAAATGGCGGCCTGGTGGTTTGTTGATTTGATTAATTAACGTCCTATTAACAGCTATGGTCATGTAAGGGCGGCCTCCCATGAATGCGATGTGTTGCGTGTATGTTGTGCGAGGTGCGTGGTTTGGGATACTGCGGTATATTCATGTTGTGTCTTCTTGTATAGTGGAGTTCTTGCCCATTTTATAGTGCTATATCACTGAAGCATGCCGCCGAAGATACCAAGCAACACACTCCACCTGTGTGCTGAGCGCTAAGCAGGAGCGGAAACTACCACTTTTACAGACTTTGGTGTGTCTCGGCTAGGGTACAGAACCCAGAGCCTTCCTCACAGGGGCGAACGCTCAACTCAAGGCCAAAAGTGAGGTGGTGCCAAGGGAGGCATTAGGAAAAATAAAGTCCGTTAGAAAGAAAAGAAAAGATAAGATCATAAATTTAGTCGCCTTTTACGATCATGCAATAGGGGCAGCAGGTACAATTCTTACGTCCTACCTGCAGGGCCATATTGTTCACCGATTGGTCCAAAAATACAATATGCACAACAAGGGCCCTAGGAAAACCTACATATTAAATTTGAGAAAGATCCCTTCAGCACTTTTTGAGAAATAGGGATATCAAACCTTAACTATCAAAATCCAAGATGGCCGCCTGGCGGCCATCTTGTTTTTTCTATCAGCTTCAAAATCTGTATGACACAACTAGGGACCAAGGGTAACTTCCATGTGAAGTTTGAACAAAATTCTTTCTGTAGTTCTCAAGAAATATCGATAACAAACTTCAACTGCCAAAATCAAAGATGGCTGCCTGGCGGCCATCTTGTTTTTCCGATCAGCCACAAAATCTGTATGGCACCAATATGGACCAAGGGGACCCTTATGTGAAGTTTGAACAAAATCCCTGCAGCAGTTTTTAAGAAATAGTGATAACAAGCATTGTTTACGGACGGACGACGGACCACGGACCACGGACGCAAGGCGATTTGAATAGCCCACCATACGATTATGGTGGGTTAAAAAGAAATACTGAAAACAAATCAAATCTACGTAGTCACCCTCGCAAAATGGCGACTAATTTTCATCAGTACGTTTAACGTCACTTGTCATAAGAGTTAATATCGAACATTGACTTCATGTCCAAGCGTAATGTCATACTTTTCTGAGATGTTGAGAAACTTTCTCTGCGAATGACAAAAATTAATAGCACAAGTCATCAACAATTTAAAAGAAACAAAATGAACATAATATTATTTTTATCTAAAAATGTCCAAAATCCGTAAGATCAGGGAAAAAAAATAAAATTGAAATTAACAGTATGGTAAAATCAATTACTCAAGTGTGTGATGACAATTTTATTTAGTACATTGAATTTTAAAAAATGTATAACATTACTGCTTAAGTGTCGCTTAGAATAATTCTCTTTTTATGTATGTAAGAAATGAACGCTATACCGAAAATATGTACTAAAAGGTAACATCAAATTAAAACTTATGAAATTTAAATGAAAAACATATAAAAGTAAGGGTTTATAATTATATAAGTTAAGAAGACAATAAAACACCATACATTACCGAAAACTAGATTCCAATATATCAAAACACATTTATAAATGTCAAAAATTTAGAATAAAAAATCACACTTTTCATACACGGTTTATTATCTGTCTCCTTTCTTCTATCTTCGTACTGGTTGGTGTATGTTGGTCGTGGTCAGTAGGGTGTTGTTGAATTGGCGGTCGTTGTGTAGTGGTTCCTCTTGTGATCTTTGTGTGGCTTGTGATCTGGCTTCGAATGACTGTGTTCTTGTGATGTGACTTCGGATTGTTGTGTTTTTGTGGCACTCATGATCAGATACTGACGTTGCTCCGTGAAGTGTTTTCCGCGTTTGAAGGAGAAGACTAATGCAGGCTATTTCTTATGTCAAATCCAATTGACACTAACATTTTTTGTCAATAAAATATTTGGAAATTGAAAATTGAAGTGTTTTCCACGGCAATCAAGGGTCACTCACACGTCAAATCGCCAGGGTAATGAATATACAAGTTTTGTTGATTTTTTGATTTGGTTTCATTGTTGGTAGATCTGAGCCCGTCTACTAAATACATCCTGCAAAAATGTTCCCACCCTACAGGTGTCTGTAGTGCGATGGCCTGTCGAGTGTGTGGAGTGTGTTTTAAAGAACATCCTGAGTATCATACCCAGAAGCATGAATAGCATTAACATTACGATGATGTCAGTGATGTCGGGCAATGATTGATTAACAACTTCCTAGATCTGACATACCTTCCTAAGTGTACTTCTAATACGATGTTCCTGAATCAACTGCCTGAAGATATATTATAACATTGTATATGGATATGTGCAATGACCATCGTTTAATCTAAATTTTTTAAAAAATCATGGCATCAGAGACATAAATAATTTAATTGGGATAAGTAACTAAGGATGTTCTCGCGATATCACATACCCACCAATCGTTATCGTAAACGGATAAATGGTTACCGCGAGACCAAGCCTTGCAGCTACGCTCTTTAGCTAGAGGCGAGTTATCTTGGTGCAAGACGTTCGTTGTAAGCTGTGTACATACCGAATACCGTGCGTAGACATTCCATTATATGGTAAGATATTTAATATCACATTTGATACGGGCTTTTTTCCAAGCATATGGAAAATAAGGGGTATAAAACTTATTTGTCAAAGTGTATAGGAGATCCTGACAACTTAGATAATTATAGAGCATTAAGTCTCGGTTTTTATCTCGGTAAATTCTTAACATCAATATTAAACTGTAGAGTAAAAAAAAATAAATAACTTCTGCCCAAAAAGTTCAAAGAAGCAAACAACTGGCAACAGTGTTTAAAGCAATAATTAATTTATATGAAAATACAAAATCCTTTGTCAAACAAGAGGCCAATGGGCCTTAACGGTCATCTGACTCATGGCGCATAACAACAAAATCACAGTATAAAGTAGTGGTTAACGATTGATATAAACAATACAAGGAACTCCTTTGTTGAATATGTAAGTTTCTGAAATAGGTAAAGGTCATTTGTTAAACAAACTTGGTAGCCCTTCATCCATATATGGTTGTAACCCATTCAAGGAAGAAGGAAAAGTCAGATTTTAAAGCCAAATTTCACTAAAGCTCCCATTTTGGACCTCCGCCATCTATCCCCATGGGTCTTACCTCAACCTTTATAAAATATGATTGTCATCACCTAAATTTCCTCCTTCTGAGCCCCGCCCCTCTGTCCCCAAGGGTTGGACCTAAATTGTTTATATGATTGTCCTTCCCCAGTGATGTTTCACACAAAATATGGATGCATTGATCTGCTCAAGGGTTAAGGAGGAGTAGGCTTTTAAAGCCAAATTTCATCAAAATTCCCCCTTTTGAGCCCCGCCCCTTTGTCCCCTGGGGTCGGACCTAACTTGTTTATATAAAATATGTCAGTCCTTCCCCTACGATGTTTTACATAAAATATTGATGAAATCCACTCAATGGTAAGTAGGAGTAGGATTTTAAAGCTAAAACAAGTACTCATTGTAATGTACACCATTACATAGTCCTGACCATACGAGCTCTCCCTCTCCCTCCCCATCTCCACCTGCAACAAATCAAGAATGCAGTTGCACAGTGTATGAAGATCTTGAAAGATATTTTGTGTTACTTTTATATTCAATGAATTGCAGACAAAATTTGAAAACAGGTTTGCCCAGCGACAATCTTTCAAATTTTTTATCATACTGATCAGCATCCCTTAATACTCCTTTATACTAATTTTCATTGAAATTAGAGACCTAAATATAAAAACAGGAAGTTTTCTACAATTTTCGTTGAGATCGGAGACCAAAACCTGAAAAATAGGAAGTGGGCCAGCGGCTATCTTTGAATAACATTTTTTTTGCAAAAATGTTTGTATAATGTTTGCCATCCCTTAAAACTCGTATAGACCGATTTTCATTGAAATCGGAGACCAAAACCTGAAAACAGGAAGTGGACCAGCGGCCGTCTTGGAATACCAAAATCTTTACGAAAATATTTGCACGTTGTTCGCCATCCCTTAAAACCCATTTTCGAATGCAAAAATTTTTATGTAAAATATGATCGACCTTCCCTAATGATGTTTTACCTCAAATATGGAAGAAAGTCAATCAAGGTTAAGGACGAGTATGATTTTAAAGCCAAATTTCATCAAAGTTCCCCAATTTGAACCCCACCCCTCTGCCCCTAGGGATATGACCTAAATTGTTTACAGGGGTATATAAAATATGATTGTCATTTCCAAATGAAGTTTCCACGCTAAATATGGATGAAATCCACTCACGGGTTAAGGAGGAGTAGGATTTTTAATCTCAAATGAAGAAAATTGGCCTTTTTGGCTCCCAAACCCACAGTCCTAGGGGTCAGAGCAGGCTCATTTATATAGGATATGATTGCCCTTCCCCAACAATGTTTCCAACCAGATTTAGTTCCCATCCATTCAAGGATAAAGGAGGAGTAGGATTTTAAAGCAAAAATTAAGAAAACATGCCCCTTTGGAACTCGCCCCTCTACCTCTAGGGTGGACCTAACTCATTTATATAAAAAGGGTTTGTCCTTCCCCAATGATATTTCACACAAATATGGATGAAATCTATCCTAGGATGAAGGAGGAGTAGCATTTTAAAGCTAAAATTAAGAAAATTTGCCCTTTTGGGGCTCAACCTTCAGCCCCTAGGGGTCGGACCACGCCCATTTATATAAAATGATTGTTCTTCCCTAATGATGTTTCACACCAAATATGGATGAAATCCATCCAAGGATGAAGGACGAGTAGGATTTTAAAGCTAAATTTAAGAAAATTTGCCCTATTTGGGGCTTCATATATTCGACCCTAGGGGTCGGACCAGGCTCATTTATATATTTTGATTGTCTTTCCCCAAAAATAATTCACACAAAATATTGATGAAATCCATCCAAGGATGAAAGAGAAGTAGGTTTTAAAGCTTAAATTATGAAAAATTCCCTCACTTGGGGCGCCGCCCCTCTGCCCCTAGGGGTCGGACCTATATGATTTATATTAAAAATGATTGTCATTCCCTAATGATGTTTCACACCAAATATGTATGTACTCCACTAAAGGGTTAAGGAGGGGTAGCGTTTATACGTATACAATTAGCTTTAAATTTGTTGTGCTCTTTGGGCGAGATGACTACGTAAACCAAAATAAGTCTGACAGTTTTTTCCAACTATTTCGTCCCAAGAAATTCACTGTCAAAATTTTGCAAGTAGCAATTTGATTGGCAATTTCCAAAGATCACTTGGACATGACCCCTAATGGGGTTTTCTCAGATCCTCTTATCAAACGTAGTGATAATAAGGATCTGTATTTTAATCAGATTGAGTGAATTTTAAATGTTATTTGCAAAAAACTATGACTACGAGAACTTCAACTTAGAAGGTGAGGGTCAAACTACTATGGCCAAGGTGAAATAATCCCCCACCTCTTTACAATTCCTTTTACTAGGGATAGTTGAAATTTAGTAATTAGTTTGGCTTTCTATAATATGTACTTTAAAAATGAAAACCATTATGTTTTTAAGAATGTTTGGGGGAGGGGTGTTCAAATCACCGTGGCTATGATTTTCAAATTAATTTGGTCTATCCATACTACTGATTACAATTATTTGCAATAGAAATTTTGTAATAATTTGATTCCGATTGTTTTGAAGTTTGTTGGAGGTAAAGGAGGTATGTGTGTGTGTGTATGTGAAAATACCACTGCCATGATAAAATAAAACTTAATCAAAGTTGCCATAGACATATGTAAAAATAACACATGTCATTGAGAACAACTCTAACAGTAATATTTATTATATAATAAAAGTCTCATATAATTGTCAATGTTACGCTGTTAAGTGTAATTTAGACTGTTAAATGTTCTGAAAAACTGGTAGGGGGTCATTTCACTACGACTATGGTATTTTAACCCCCCTCCTCTTCTAAACTGAAGTTTTTTTGTTTTTTTGTTTGTTTGATTAATTAACGTCATATTAACAGCTATGGTCATGTAAGGACGGCCTCCCATGTATGCGGTGTGTTGCAGGTATGTTGTGCGATGTGCGTGTTTTGGGAGACTGTGGTATATTCATGTTGAGTCTTCTTGCATAGTGGAACTGTTGCCCTTTTTATAGTGCTATATCACTAAAGCATGTCGCCGAAGAAACCAAGCAACACACCCCACCCGGTCACATTATACTGACAACGGGCGAACCAGTCGTCCCACTCCCTTTATGCTGAGCGCTAAGCAGGAGCAGAAACTATCATTTTTATAGACTTTGGTGTGTCTCGGCCAGGGGACAGAATCCAGAGCCTTCCTCAGAGGGGCGAACGCTCAACTCAAGGCCAAACGTGAGGCGTTGCCAAGGGAGGCATTAGGAAAGATAAATTCAGATAAAGCCTTCCTCACAGGGGGAACGCTCAACGCAAACTGAAGTCATCATTGTTTTGTTATGAATTATTTTAAATATTGTCTGATATCATAAACAAGATAACATTGGCGTGGGGATGAGGTCATTCCACCAAGGCCATGGCATTTTTCCTCCCCTCCACATTCTTTCAGTCATAGTTTTTTGCAAATAACATTTAATATTCACTAAAATCATGATATGATGTATATGATTTTATTGTATCTTAAGGCAGTTAAAAAGATAAAATTGGCGTGGGGATGGGGTCATTTTACCATGGCCATGGTATTTTGACTCCCCTCTACCACTTCTAAAATCAAGTTATCATAGTCATAGTTTTTTGCAAATAACATTTAATATTCACTGAAATCATAGTATATATGATTAAGTGTATCTTAAGGCAGTTAAATGTGAATTAAAACGATATAGTAGTTGTGGGGAGGGGTTGGGGGTAAACTTACCATGGCCATGGTATTTTGACCCCCCACCTTCCCCTTCTAACTTGAAATTCTCATAGTTATAGGTTTTTACAAATAACATTTTTAAATTTATTGAAATCATAATATATATGATTTTTTAACTAAAGACAGTTAAATGTGAATTAAAAAGATGTAATTGGCGTGAGGATGAGGGGGGGTCACTTCACCATGGTCATGGTACTTTGAAACCCCATCCCCCAAAAAAAGGAAGAATAAAAAAAATGCTGTCCACATGCTAGCCATATGTCTAACTTAATCCCAATTTGGAGTTTATCATAAATGAGAAGAACTTTTAGAAAGGGGGGGGGGGCATATTACCATGGGGGGGGGGGGCGAATGGGGTTCATTTTATTTCACGATAATGGTATTTTGACCCCGGGGTCATTCTACCATGGGGGTCTAAACACCATACTACTCCGGTTTGAACGTTTGATTAGCAACGACAGAAAAACAAAGTTTGAAAATTGGTTATACGTTATTCCATGAACAGCATGATACGTTTGAAAGAAGACATTGTGTCTTTCAGGCATGGAAAATAATGCCAAGATGGAAAATGGTAAGGAGAGTTTCATCGCAAAGACAATTTTCTGTGACAAAGTCGACGAAAAAGTGATATTTGAAACAATTTGATATGTTACAAGTGTAACATTACGTTTGCATTCGCCTCCCAGTAGCCTCCCAGTAGCAATGAACGGACAATCTATGTATATATATATAATTACTATATATCAGCCATCATATTATAACTTTATCAAACATCAAATAAATTTTGTCAGATTGAAGATTTACTATGAGCGAGTATAGTATCATATTAGCCTAACATACAAATAGGCCTACTGACTGAACGTATCATGACATAAGTCAATAACCAATCGATGACCACCACACATGCATGTACGTTTCTCAGTAAGTCTGAGCTGGAGCATTATATTGACCAAGAATATTTTAGCTGTATAAATGCATCTAGGCTATTTTTAAATTTTAGGATACTGATTGGATATTTTTTTAAGTATGGACACATCCCATCTACTTGTATGTTTTATATAAGATATTTCTCTGTGATAAATGTCTTTGTATTTTATTGATTTGATGTCTTCAATGACCTGTAATAGTATCAGCTGCGCCCAGTTTCATGAACATTCCTTAAATTTAAGGAATCCCTTAACTTACAATTATCCATAGGAAAACATTACAGATTTTAAGGAAGGCTCCTTTTATAATATAATAAGTTTTATTTCATAAGATACTGATATAGACTTACAGCTATTCATGTGTGTCCCAGGTCTAAACGTATATATACTGTCAGTTGTCAGTGTCATGCGATAGCTGGCCAGGTCTGTACATTATAGTCTGGGGTATAGGTATGGGTTTATCATTGTTGTGCAATGGTATGTGGTGCCTGAACATCTGATATGTAATGCTAATTGTGAAACTGGTCAGTATTAATTGGTTAAGCGTGTTACTTATGTTATACAGTAGCTATCCATGTATCAGATGTTTCAGGTGTTGGACATCATGGCCAAATACTGATCCCCATGCTCTCCTTGTTATGTATAAATAGAGCTGACCACTTATTGTAGAAGTGAGAGGGAGAAACATAGAGGAACACACACCTTGTGTGTCGCCCCATTTTGGGCTCCTGATATAATGTACAATGTATATTGCCTGCATATTGTAAAATGCACTAAGAAAATAAAATGTCGACACAATATTGGTCTCCATCATCATTGAACCACAACAAAGACACCAAGTAACAACGCCAGCATCACCAGAAACAAGCCGGACATCTGTATACCATCAGGTTTTCAAAATCATTTTATTATACTTAACTTAAGATTTTTCCTTAACTTCTGTAATGCTTTCCTATGGAAAATTCTAAGTTTGATGAACATTCCTTGAATTTAAGGAATCCCTTAACTTAAAATTCTCCATAGGAAAACATTACAGATTTTAAGGAAGGCTCCTTAACTTAAGATTTTTCCTTAACTTCTGTAATGCTTTCCTATGGAGAATTCTAAGTTAAGGAATTCCTTAAATTAAGGAATGTTCATGAAACTGCGCCCTGGTTCATGAACAGTTTGATGAACATTCCTTGAAATTAAGAATCCCTTAACTTAAAATTCTCCATTTCGGATTTTGAAAAAGCGCTCCTTAACATAAGATTTTTCCTTAAAAATCTATCATTATTCTCTTTATTTCCTCCAGTTTGAAGATTACATAAATAGAATAACATACATGTAATACAATATTCAACATGGCTTAATCTGTACAAAAAATAATGTAAGTGATGTGACAACTAGTTGAGTAGATGTACATACAACTATTTAGTACTATCTATAGTGCAGTTTAGTGGTGCAAAATAATTGATAGACAATAATATAATGATGATAATAATAGTAAATAAATAAAAAATAATAATAATTACTTACATTATATATAATGATAATAATAAAAATACTGTAAGAGGTTTCTTCATAATTCCAATTGTTCTGAAATCAGAACGATTTTTTAAGTGTTCCAGCAAAATTAATGTAGTGTAATTTACTTACTTTGGGAGAAAATCTACTTTTTGTGTCCCAATTTCCCTGATGCAGATATTCACTTTTGCCATACTTGAATGGTCTTTATCACTACGGTGTTTATTCCCGTTGAAAACAAGCGTTCTGACGCCCTTCGCGAGTTAAGTTCATTTTACGAATTTAAAGTCAACAAAAGAAGCGAAACAATATCTAGAAACAATGCATTTTCAGCACTAATATCGATCGACATTAGTCGGGCACAGAACTCGATACCGGATAATAGGAATTTCCTGTAATAGTTGCAATAGGAAAATATTGCGATGTCAGTAAATAAATGTTTAATTTCTTTCGTTTGGTTCAATTTCTAAATTTGATGACTTGATCCCGAACATTCCAGTGACGTCACTTTTAGATGGAGTGAATGAAACGGCAGTCAGTCCCGCCAAACAGTGACGTCACAATCACCGGAATGACGTCGCTTACATATTGCCCACGGTAGTCAAAACTCATTCGGTTTAGTGAATGCATCTTTTCTTGATCATCAAAGAAGCTTTTCGCTTTGAGTAAAATCGTGTAAATAACAGGCAATTTGCTTTCGTTTTGAATACCATCTTCTGTATATATAATGAAAAAGTTGCAGGATAAACAGAATACACGGTCACTATCTTACAAGTTTTATTTTGGTGTCGACAGGGAAAACCGAGATGACTCGGCAAAACCTCTTCATCTCATCTCCTCGCATAAACGATAGCAGCATCGATATTAATTTTAGCAAAATAAAAATGTCCAACGTTTGAAATATTGCAAGAACATTCATTATTTACATAAACCAGTAATAAGAATAAACAGTTATTTCATCTAGACTAAATAATTTGCAAATCCCATACACCGCCTGCAAGGAGATGTCCTTGGCCTATCGCTACCCACGATGCTCTCGATCGTGGTTTTATATTATGTAACTTTTTATGGGATATTAAATCTAGATATATCTGTTTTCAACAGTTAAACTTCTATGAACATGTGTAAAACAAGCAGTCGGAACTGCTATTCCGAGACCATCAAATACAATCTTGGTCACCTCAGCCAAAACACAAGGGCACGCAAATTATAAAACTCGGTTAGCTTTTTTATTGTCATTATTGTTATATACACTATATGTGATATTTAAACGAAAACATATATTTTACCTAAGAAGCCAATGATATATATAATGTAAGTATCGGTTAGCTTGTTAACTTACATTATATATAATAATAATAAAAAAATACTGTAAGAGATATCTTCATAATTCCAATTGTTCTAAAATCAGATCGACTTTTTTAAGTGTTCCAGCAAAATTAATGTAGTGTAACTTACTTACTTTTGGAGAAAATCGACTTTTTGTGTCCCTATTTCCCTTATGCAATTATTCACTGTTGCCATACTTGAAAGGTCTTTATCACTACGGTGTTTATTCCCGTTGAAAACAAGCGTTCTGACGCCCTTCGCGGGTTAAGTTCATTTTACGAATTTAAAGTCAACAAAAGAAGCGGAAAAATATCAAGAAACAACGCATTTTCAGAACTAATATCGACATTAGTCGGGCACAGAACTCGATACCGGATAATAGGAATTTCCTGTAACAGTTGCAATAGGAAAATATTACGATGTCAGTAAATAAATGTTTAATTTCTTTCGTTTGATTCAATTTCTAAATTTGATGACTTGATCTCGAACATTCCAGTGACGTCACTTTTAGTACGAGTGAATGAAACGGCAGTCAGTCCCGCCAAACAGTGACGTCACAATCACCGGAATGACGTCGCTTACATATTTCCCACGGTAGTCAAAAGGAGTACACACTCATTTGGTTTAGTGAATGCATCTTTTCTTGATCATCAAAGAAGCGTTTCGCTTTGAGTGAAATCGTGTAAATAACAGGCAATTTGCTTTCGTTTTGAATACCATCTTCTGTATATATAATGAAAAAGTTGCAGGATAAACAGAATACACGGTCACTATCTTACAATACAAGTTTTATTTTGGTGTCGACAGGGAAAACCGAGATGACTCGGCAAAACCTCTTCATCTCATCTCCTCGCATAAACGATAGCAGCATCGATATTAATTATAGCAAAATAAAAATGTCCAACGTTGGAAATATTGCAAGAACATTCATTATTTACATAAACCAGTAATTAGAATAAACATTTATTTCGATCTAGACTAAAATAATTTGCAAATCCCAATACACACGCCTGCAAGGAGATGTCCTTGGTCCTATCGCTAACCCCCACGATGCTGCTCGAATCGTGGTCTTATATTGTGCAACTTTTCGATGTGTATATATAGATATATCTGTTTTTCCGACAGTTAAATATCTATGAACACGTGTAAAACAAGCAGTCTCAACTGCTATTCCGAGACCATCGGTAAAAATGCCAATCTTGGTCATCTCAGGCCAAAACACTAGGGGCACGCAAATTTATATGACAGAAACGTGTACTAGTATTATTGTTGATAACATTCATGTATTGTCATTTAAAAAAGGTATTGGAGACTCTTTTGATATGCACGGTATATATAATTTGGACGTTTCAAGTGGCTGCCCGTATTTATATTTTTGTGAAAAAGAATTATACCCTATATGTTATATAAAACTCGGTTAGCTTTTTTTATTGTCATTATTATTATTATCACTATATTGTGATAAATTAAACGAAAACAATATATTTTACCTAAGAAGCCAATGATATTATAATGTATTGTAAGTATCGGTTAGCTTGTTACTTACATAAATATATACTAATAATGATATATAAAAATACTGTTAGAGGATATCTTCATGATTCCAACTGTGCCGAATCAGATTGATTTTTTTAGTGTTCCAGCAAAATTAATGTATTTTATTTTTCTTACTTTCTTGAGAAAATCAACTTTTTATGTCGATGCAAAAAATTCACTTGGAAGGTCTTGTACACTACGGTGTGATTTCCGGTTTGAAAACAAGCGTTCTGACGCTCCCTTGCGAATTTGCGAATTCAAACTCATCAACAAGAAGCGGAATAATATCAATAAAACGCAGATATTTTTCAGCACTAAATATCGAGATTAATCAGGCATAGAACTCGATACCAGGTAATAAGAATTACCTGTAACAGTTGCGATATGAAAATATTGCGATATGAGTAATAAATGATTAATTTCTTTATTCTGATTACCATTTTCTAAATTTGACGATTTGATCCCGAACATTCAATGACGTCACTTGTTTCCACGTCCTCTATGAGCCCGAGTCGACCTTGGCAAGCTGATGTTTTGAAGGATTGAATAAGTCTGGGGAGGAAGGTCATATCAGCTTATATCATAGTTAGCTCGATTAAGCGGAGTTAGTTATAGAAATATTTCATTATTTAAACGTCACTTTTGACAAAAAGAAAAAGAACAGAGTCGAATAAATACTACATAGAAATCTTACAGGCGTTTGTGGAATACAATGCTTCGTTTAGCTTAGATGAAATTCATAGTAAAAATATTGCACACAAAACAATCAATTAAACACTCGCTGAAACATATAATTAATGATTTGAATGAACATGTGTGAACAGTGTTTAAAAAAATCTATTTTGGTCTTTCGCCGTCGAAAACCGAATGAAACCGCGGTATCCACTGGTTGCGAGCAGCTAATCGTGGATTTATTCGTGATTTTTTTTTCTTATTGATTAAAAGAGGCGATCGTTGAAGACTTAAGACTATCTTCTAGTCCAAGGTTCCGGCAATAGCATTCATTATTTTTATATTTGAGTTGAATGCATCAAATCGGATCTGCTCCCGACATCGACTGTGCATTGTACACGTTAGGCCTACGTGTACCGATGTACCTGCAGGTAATCCTGTGTTTTTCCATGCAACTATTAGTAAGAATTTTACGATGCATAGCGCAGTAGAAAAGATATAATCTAAAAAAGATTGTATTGTACAATTTTCTCATTGCATATAACATTGATATTTCATGGTATAAATATAAAACTGTCGTTTTCCTCTCGCGTATCGAACGTAACACGAGCCTGTGCTTCGTCTCGGCGAAATCTAATCTCATTCCTCTCAGGGGATGTCTTCACCGAGCGTTCGAGCATATCAGAAAAAAAGCTCAATACAAATAACAAAGATTATCGTATACCAGGTATATTAAAGAACAGACAAAAATCTTTTGTGATTGTGGATCAATGTGTTAATTATCATTTTTTCACTTTTCTTTCATGCTGTAAACAACAGCTACATGCACATTACATTTACAATTTTTTTTATTTTTTCCTATTAGGAAATACTCAATCATACATCATCAAAAAATAACAATGTTATCTGCTTCTTATGAAAAAAAAAATCACCGTATATAAAAAAGCAGAAATCTGGCTTAGTTCTTCTGATCTTTCGATTCTCACCACCGGCGGCAATTTTTTTTTTTTTTCGTTTTTTTTTTTTAATATATCATGCAAACATGCCTATACAAACATGTAGCTCTATTACTACAGAATACATAATTATATATCTGAGGATTTACATCGGATATATACACGGTCAGTATCTTACAGTACCATTTTATTTTGGTGTTGCACGGAAAAAAACACGAAGATGATTCCTGTCTCCTGGACATTAAAACAAATCATTTTATTTCATCTAGGCAAATAATAATTTTGAAAATTCCATATATACCGCCTGCAAGGAGACGTCTTAGGCCTATCGCTACCCACAATGCACTCGATCGTGGTCTTATACATATGTATATTATGTAACTTTTCATCGATAATTTGATCCAGATATATCTGTCTTCGACATTTATATTTAGAATTATGAATATGTGGAAGGAACGAGTGTACAAGATAAAAATAACCCATCTCAACTGCTATTCCGAGACCGTAAAATGTAATATTGGTCACCTCAGCCCAACCACAGAGGCACTCAAATTATTCATCATGTAAAATAATTGCTATGTACGTCATGTCCACATGACTGAAAATTGCGAACAATGAATTATATATTATGTAAGTATCGGTTAGCTTGTAATAATAATAATAAAAATAAAAATCAGGGGAAAAAAATAACACTTCAGTATGTATATGTACACAATGAACCCAATCAATTTACTACACATACAAGTAGTAAGAATAGTCATAATTAGACGTGATAACTATTTGAAAAAATAATTTAACATTTTCGAAACATATCTGACAGAAACGTGGCGAAATTCTATTATATCTATACTGTTCAAATCATACATAATTTTACCACCTATAAGTATATGAAATAATTGGAAGTCTGAATGGGAATGTAAGTATACGTTAAAACCGATTCCATCTATACTTAAAAGCTCACACCATAACCGATCTCGCACCTCTTCCGTAAATCCGCACTGTAACACAAAATGCGTATATATATATCATTATACATTTTCCCACACCTATGACATAAATCTGATTTATCCGTCTCTGGACTTCTTAAATCAACAACTAATGACATTATATTGTAGACTGATGTTCTAATTTGCGGATGTTTTATCAATAATCTCCAAAATGTATGAGAAAACAAATTATCATGGACCACAATAAATCTATTAAAATCACAATCACTACGCATTCTTTCTCTGGCCCTGCAGGTTGGGCGTTAGAATTGTACCTGCTGATCGTAAAAGGCGACTAAATTTAGGCTCTTATCTTTTCTCTTCTTCCTAACTGACTTTATCTTTCCTTATGCCTCCCTTGGCACCGCCTCACTTTTGGCCTTGAGTTGAGCGTTCGCCCCTGTGAGGAAGGCTCTTGGTTCTGTCCCCTGGCCGAGACACACCAAAGTCTATAAAAGTGGTAGTTTCTGCTCCTGCTTAGCGTTCAGCATATAGGGAGTGGGACGACTGGTTCGCCCGTTGTCAGTATAATGTGACCGGGTGGGGTGTGTTGCTTGGTGTCTTCGGCGGCATGCTTCAGTGATATAGCACTATAAAAAGGGCAACAGTTCCACTATACAAGAAGACACAACATGAATATACCGCAGCCTCCCAAAACACGCACCTCGCACAACATACACGCAAAACGCCGCATACATGGGAGGCCGTCCTTACATGACCATAGCTGTTAATAGGACGTTAATTAAACAAACAAACAAACAAACAGCATCCTTTCTCTCCATGCTCTTTCTTCATATAAATGTACATTATACTTTACTTTCGCTTTCCATGATTTCTTCACTGGAAACACACCATTTGATAAATATTCTTGTAAGAACTTGTATAAATTGAACGTATTTCTTAAGAATAATTAATATATCACTTGTAAAACCATAACTGTACATATCTGATCCCATGTCTGACATAAAAATACGAGTGAAAAATATCTGATATGACATACAGTTTTTATCGAGGTTACATAATCTACCTAAAAACATTAATTTCCTCATGTCTATATATGCGTCTATACTGAACCATCCAAGAAGTCCCGTACACATATCCGTACGAGTTCTTGTATGAAATCCTTGAATTGATTTTAAAATAAACCTCTGAGCTCTTTCTAGCATAACAAGTTCACATTTTTGAAGGCACCACAATTCACATCCATACAGGGCAGAAGCATATACTTTTGATTTAATTACTTTACACACAGTCAAGGGATTTAAGGCACACGGATGAGCACCGCTTCTTATTAAACTCATGATACCACTTTTAAGCTTATTATAAGCACGCACTGTGCGTTCCTTACCGTTACAATTATTGTTTAATATCACACCAACGTGTGTGATGTCCTTAACTACAGGAAGAATTTGCTCATATAGATACAGATTTCTAACAACACAGTTTCGCTTCTTTGTTCTTGTGAAACGCATTATTTTACTTTTAACTGCAGAAAAATCTATCATGCTTTCCCATAGAGAATTTTAAATTAAGGACTTCCTTAAAGTTAAGGAATGTTCATGAAACTGGGCCCTGGTCCAAAGTATACCTCAACATTATTTTCCTCTTAATATCAATGTTATGATATACACACTGTATCATAAATATGGAAACAACGCCATTTGCTCTATATAATTCACTGCTTTTTCACCTTTTTCTTTTCTTTGCAATCAATTTACAGAAAAGTATGTATGTACTATCTGTATCAAAATAAACTTGTTTCCTTTTAACCAATACCAATTTATTTGCTATCAAATGGCAAACCTCATAAAGATTAAAAATTTGAAAAATGTGAAAAAGCACTGGATCTAATGGAGAAAATGACATTTCTTTCATACATATGGCATGGTACTGTAGATCAGACCCATGTAGATATAATTCTACATGAACTATTCAGTAGATATTGTTAAAAATGTATGGTATTTGACCATTCAAGTTAAGGTCATTTAAGTATCCGTTTATCACAGAACAAACCAAAATACGAAAAAAATAAAAATAAGACAGTTTTGACGTTTCTGGAAGTTTATATCAAACAAAGTCCGAAGAAGAAAGCAACATAATTTTTCAAACATTGAGACAAAATATGAAACTGATACAAACATGATAATATCAATGATAAGCAACAACTGACAGAGCAATTATATTTGCAATCATCAACAAATATATTTGTATCATAAAATATTTTAAAACGTTGCATCATCATATTATGCTTCATCTGTACATGCCACCTACACTACTACCACAACCATCATCGTCATGTGTTATTTATCAACAATCATAGAATGAATATATTAATAAGAAATACTTCTTTAGTTGGAAAGAAAAGCTGATTTCAAACATTTAGTTGTGTGTACCAGACTGCACTTGTTTACACTTAAAATATATTAAAGTAATATGTGCCGTGACTGGGCGAAAATTTTGACATGCTATTTTTTCATCATTAATTCATTAAAAACCATAAGGTTTGATGAATAAAGCTGTAAAAATCATTCAAATAGCTTCAGATGACTTATTAACATTAGTTATAACACAGAAATTTTGTACTGAAAAATTACTGTTTTTATGCCTTAAATATGTTTAAATGAAAACATACCTGTAGAAGTCACTTTACAATTACTAATAACATTGTAAAAAACGTGTTATGAAATTGTAGACCATAATTTGGCTTCATGGTCTCACGGTATGTACTCATTTCACTTCACTATTGATGTAAATAAATGATTTTTGGCAGTATTGCCAAAAATCATTTTCAGCTCTTATTTGTACATGTAAAATTAAAACATATACATCGAAAGCACTGTAATTTTCATAAAGTTGGTGTATTTTGGTGATGAATAGCATATCAAAAGCTCAACTTGATTCGCGAGTATGAAAAATATGGCACATATAACTTTAAAGCCTGTGCAGCCAGAGTATGTGTATTGTTGTTATAAGGTAATAAAAACACACACATATATATATATATATTGTCATTTGAAAACATTATATGTCTTATATTGTCTTTGTATATCATTAATTTTCAGAACGGACTAAATAGCATAAAAAAGACAATTAAGGTGACTGGCTCGACCGCTTGAAAGTAATTAACCTTTTTTTCATTTATAGATAATTTTATTTGTGTGGTCATGTTGTGTCAAAAAAATGAGCAAAAAAGTGTATGCCATTGTGCTAGTTTTTTTTGCTAGCCTCTCTTGAAAAGTGTTACCTTGACAACGACTTAACCAAACCTTTGCGCTGAAATATAGCACAACAGGACATCCTGTTGGTAAATGTAATGCAATAAAATTAGATGGTAATATAAAATGTTTTCATTTGTTCTTACTTTAATGTATTTGTATGGATGTCTTGTGACTATTAATAAATATAAATCATAAATCAATGTATCTATTGTTTCCTAGCGTCGATTTAAAAAGTGTCTCCATGGCAACGTTTCCCTCATCAGTACTGATATATATACTTTTGCTCATGCTTATTTTGCAGAGGACATCCATATCTTTACAAAAATGACGAGAAAATGGTATGTCATTGTTCTAAGAAAAACGTTATTGGATTTTAAATTCATAGCAACCATTTCCCTTAGCAACATTTTTCTAAAATGTATACATAGGGTTGTTGTGTACATTTTAATGTAATCTAATGTATATTTTTTTTCTGATGAAGACGTGTTTTGCATGTGAAGATGATAAAATATTTGTTTTTCAATGAAAAACTTTATTTTGGTTAACTTTTATTAGTAACCAACCGTTGCTTAGCAACCAAGCAGTATTCTATTGCAAAAGTCTTACCTGGATTCAATTTTGCATTCATTCAAAGTTTTTATATATATATAGCATTTTCACATTTTCTTTGAGACATTCATAAATTTTCATGACTTAAACAATTTTGTGATGAAAAAATACTCTATGTTGTGTACCCTTGCAACAACTTTCAAATATTTTTCCTTCGCATCATTGAATATTTCATAACAATAAAATTGCATTTTCATACATAGAAATGATCAAAGTTTGTGGTTGCTAAGTTATTTTTGATCAAAGATCTCAATTCCTATATTAAATTATTAGCATCAAGGGGATATATGAATGTCATATGTAAACCAAACACTGATAATAGGTCTGAGGTCTTTGGTCACATGACTTCCAAGATACCTGTTTGAAGGTCAGTGATTTTTATCAATGTACTATGTCTTCCCTCCATTTCATAAACCTGGCACATGCATAAATGCCCCTGGCTGCTTAATGGAAGTTAAACAAAATAAAACTTGAAAACCATAAAAATTCCACATAGAAATCTCAAAGAAGCAAGTAAATACGAAATATTGTTTATGCAATATGTCCCATACATGTATGTAAGTTTGAATTGAATTCCATTCCAAGATCAGAAAAAATACAAAGTGAAAATGTTATGTATGAAACTGTAATAACACTATATGATGACAACAGCCAAAGCACAATAGCAAATTGGCATCCAGTACCTGATGCAGCATCATTTCATAGATTTTCTTTTATAAAAAAATATATTTTAATTATTAAAAGTTAGTATCCTTAAATGATGATTAACAACATCAATCACTGTACAATTTGATTTATTCAATAATTAAAGAAAGAACATAACTTGAGCGTGTATAAGATAGATATTCTGCTCATTGAGAAGTTAGAATTGACATAATCACAAATATGACATAATGAAACTTTTACCATAAATTCAGAAAAAAAGTTCTGACAAAGGAAAGATTCAGCATTGAAACTATCATATTGATATTAAATGTATTATCTATACATATCATAGATTATAGAATAGAAATCCAACATTTGATCAAAATGTTTTGTTTCTAATATCCATCAAGAAATCAATCTGTCAACACTTGTGTTGAATGGTTACCAGCAACACTCAATCAACTAAGACATTTATTAATAGTTTCTGTGACCATATCTCCATAATTCGCCGGAGTGAACAAGGCTTGAGTTATGTCCCCTGGAAGCTGCAGATTCAGTTCTCAACATATGCAGACAGGGACAACAGCTCAACTACTTTTGAAAGTACAGACATGGTGTTCCTTATCACAGTTTGCAGTTGGTGACATGGTCAGTTTATTTTCCAATCACGGAGCAGTGTCCTAAAATTCAATCAAGGCACATCATTATACAATAGGTACATGTAACAGGATAGTGATGGCTCAAAAACAAGTCCTTTGAAAAACTTACTTCTATTATAAATGCCTCACTTAAACACCAAATCAATTACACAAGAAAATCCATTAAGCTATTATCAGTTTAACTTACAAATATGATTTACAGATATAAAGTACAGTGGGATACATAAACCGTATTCGCTGTAATTAAATAATTTTGGTTTATAAATGAACCAAAATGTCAGTTCTGGACGAAATATTTTAACACTTTCTGTACTCATGACATATTAATCTGTTACAGTAATCATGCATATGTATGCCTTTTATCCTTTGGGACGCATTCTAATGTCGTGATTCACATGTAAAAGACTTACAAGATCATGTAATATGGAATACAAATCACAAGTTGTAAAACATTGTTAATTCCATGGCACGGGGACATTTATACAACTTCAACTCTTTCTCAGAATGGGGGCACTAATTACGCACATACATATATTTACAGATTGTTGCCTTTGGCATAATTTTGACCTAATAGATTGTTTTCAAACATACACACCTCTAACAACATGTGAAAGTGCTCTTGTATTGTCCCTCTTCTGCCAATCTCTCCTCGAATCCCGAATCCTGATAAAATAAAGATGGGTTTGTTACATGACAATTTTATCAATTTTATTAATTCTCATAAATTGTACCTATTTCATGAATTATACAAAATCCACACAAATTGGTGAATGGATACACTGTTATTGTACATTTTATCGAAATGTTTAATTCATTGTGACAGGCATTTTTTATCTAGGATATCGATGTACATGAAGAAAATAGATTTCTTTTATAAAATTTCATCCCTTCAATCTTGATTGTAAATCAAAATAATCCATTTGAACTGAAGTCCATGGCCAGTATGCTACAGGTCAATAAATACAATGTAATGTACATTGTAGGTCAAATTAATTATGAAACCATACAGGTATCCCTTTAATTTGACTCGGTAATGTAGAAAAGTATAATTATATCACAGTAATTGACAATATAAATCACACAGAGACATGATTAAACTTGTGTTCACTTAAGATAATTCATTCATTCATTTATTTCAAAATTTTATATTGACACAATTTAAATATTTATTATGATATCAAGTTCAACACATATTCATATATTTCAACTGTTTTGAAAGTACACATGTTTACAAAGCCTCCTCAGAAAATCACTTACAACATGCATGGCTAACTGCTAGCAGATCACAAAATGTCAGCAGCTATATATGTCAGTATGTGTCACACCTATAAATTATAAAACAAGATTTTTAATTTAGATTAAAAAAAACTAAATCTATGCAATATTTTGGAAAAAGTATGTTACATGCTATTAAGCAACATGCAATGTGACTGTACATGGAGAATTATAAAATGATGTGATGTAAAATGGCATATTACATTTACATGTTATACTAAGTAGCTGACCCTACAGTGTCACTCATGAACACACTTCATGCCCATGTACACATAACAAATATGTACAATACATAAATGTAACAACATCTAACCTGGATATAATATAGGTAATATGTCATGTATTTTTATCGGTTTATGTCTTTATGTAATTTGCATAGTTTTGTCAAGTGTCTTGTTTCCCCCTAGGCAGTACACAATCTACATATAGTACACGAATACACGCAGAGAAATATCTGAAATCTACAGTCTGACTGTAATTATGTACAGTCTGTTAATCTACTGAATTTCTTGAAATATTACAGAGAATGATTGCAAATAATTAGGTCCAGACATGGATTGTTTATAAGATTAAGGTGATTAAAGCTTAAAGATAATCAGGATCGCTTACCGTGCCCGTTTTGTGGTCTTCCTAATGCATGTCAGTTGATTTGTTGTGGCGTTTGTTATGATTGTTGCTCGGCCATCGGTAACGAGTTGGCCATCTATAATACTTCCAATCCCCGTTTTCTATGCAATAAATCATCCTCTCGTATTCCTGTGTGTTTCAGCAATCAATCTTCTTGGGTTAAATGACCTAAATTATTATCAAATGCCTCTACACAGCATAATAATAACATTGCACACACTCGTCTAGTCATGGCGTCGATATATACTGACCACCATAACCGGAAGTACGTACCGTTGTTGTAAAATGAAATGTATTTTCTTAAATTCACGTTTCCTGCATGTAATTTAACTTATCAATATTTTAGTTTACTTATCAAATCAGAAAAATTATAATGTGTTTTTTTGGATTTTATTTGGGAAAACATTATACGACACTCGTGTTGGTTTACGATGCGCGCGCACATTCAAAATCAACAACCTTAAGTGAGGCTTATTCTTTTACATAACCACGAAGCAAAATATGGCATAAATGCTGTGTTCCACATTTCTTATGAAACATATAATCCGAAAATATTGAAAAAATAAAACAAATATATTGAATTTCCAAATTGTACGCAATACAACTCAGTAGGTACAATATGTAGGTTTTGTCTATATTTTCATTAAATATCCCCATACGAGTACTAACAAGGACATAGTCATTCAGATTCCCCGCCAATGGAGATATCAAAGCTGAAGTAAGTTTGATTGTGGAGACTTATGTGTATGAAAAAACAAGAGGCCCATGGGCCTTAACGGTCATCTGACTATTACTACAATACAATATAGTCGTTTAAAGATTTTAGCCTATTTGACCCCTGTGACCTTGATTGAAGGTCAAGGTAATTCATTTTAACAAACTTGGTAGCGCTTCATCCCAGCATCCTACATGCCCAATATCAGTACCATGGGCCTTTAAGTTCTGGAGAAGACGTCTTTACAAATTTTAGCCTATTCGCTGCCCGTGACCTTAAATGAAGATCAAGATAATTCCTTTGAATAAACTTGATAGCCCTTCATCCAGGCAAGCTACATGCCCAACATCAGTACCCTTGTCCTTTTGGTTCTTGAGAAGAAGTCATTTAAAGACGTTAGCCTATTTGACCCCGATGACCTTGAACAAACTTGGTAGCCTTTCATCCCAGCATTTTACAGGCCCAATATCAGTACTATGGGCCTTCTGGGTCTTGAGAAGAAATTGTTTAAAGATTTTAGCCTTTTTGACCCCCATGACCTTGAATGAAGATCAAGGTTTGAACAAATTTGATAGCCCTTCATCAAAGCATGTCAAAGGCCCAATATCAGGTCTGAAGGCCTATTAGTTATTGACAGGAAGTTGTTTAAAAGATTTTAGCCTATTTGACCCCTGTGACCTTGTATGAAGGTCTAGGTCCTTCATTTGAACAAACTTGGTAGCCCTTCATCCCAGCATGCTGCAGGCCTAATATGAGTATCCTGGGCCATTTAGTTCTTGAGAAGGAGTCATTTAAATGTGTTAGCCTATTTGACCCCTGTGACCTTGAATGAAGGTCAAGGTCCTTCATTTGAACAAAGTTGGTAGCCCTTCCTCCCAGCATTTTACATGCCCAATAGCAGTAGCCTGGGCCTTCTGGTTCTTGAGAAGAAGTCATTTAAAGCTTTTAGCCTATTTGACGCCGGTGACCTTGAACAAACTTGGTAGCGTGGAGTGTGTGCGTCCATGTTGTCGAGTGGAGTGTGTGCGTCCATATTGTGACGTGGAGTGTGTGCGTCCATTTCATGGCATGGAGTGTTTGCGTCCATGTTGTGGCGGGGAGTGTGTGCGTCCATATGTTGTGAAGTGGAGTATGTGCGTCCATGTTGTGGCGTGGAGTGTGTGCGTTCATATTGTGAGGTGGAGTGTGTGCGTCCATGTTGTTGCTTGGAGTGTGTGCGTCCATGTTGTGACGTGGAGTGTGTGCGTCCATTTCATGGCATGGAGTCTTTGCGTCCATGTAGTGGCGTTGAGTGTGTGCGTCCATATGTTGTGAAGTAGAGTATGTGCGTCCATGTTGTGGCCTGGAGTGTGTGCGTCCATATTGTGGGGTGGAGTGTGTACGTCTATGTAGTGGCGTGGAGTGTGCGCGTCCATTTCATGGCATGGAGTGTTTGCGTTCATGTTGTGGCGTGGAGTGTGTGCGTCCATATGTTGTGAAGTGGAGTATGTGCGTCCATGTTTTGGCGTGGAGTGTATGCGTCCATATTGTGGGGTGGATTGTGTGCGTCCATTTCATGGCATTGAGTGTTTTGCGTCCATGTTGTGGCGTGGAGTGTGTGCGTCCATATTGTGACGTGGAGTGTGTGCGTCCATCTTGTTGGGTGGAGTGTGTGCGTCTATGTTGTGGCGTGGAGTGTGTGCGTCCATATCTTGTGACGTGGAGTGTGTGCGTCCATGTTGTGGCATGAAGTGTGTGTCCATGCTGTGGCGTGTAGTGTGTGCGTCCATGTTGTGGCGTGGAGTGTGTGTGTCCATGTTGTGGCGTGGAGTGTGTGCATTCATGTAATGGCATGGAGTGTGTGCGTCCATGTAGTGGCGAGGAGTATGTGCGTATCATCTCTGGATGCTCCTCCTTTTCGAAGTTTATCTTGCTGCGTAAATGATTTTAGAAATAGGTGAAATTAACCCTATATGAGAGTTTTTGAATATTTTAATTGATCTAGTAAATGCCTAAAAACATTCCATGAAAAATAATTTCTGTTGCGATTAGTTTAAAGTTGACACCAAACTAGATTTCTCGACAAAAACTGAATTGAGTTAGTCACAATGGTTAATACAGTGTATAAGTTATCTAAGAAGAAACACTTCAATTTTCTCTTTTGTTTCGAAATATTTAGTCCGTCTCTCGAGGAAAGGTATCAATCGTGACGTCATTATTTTTTAAGCTATATCCACGTCCTTAGACTGTAGTGTCAACGACCGTCCCTACACTTAAGCCGGGCGCCGGGCCGGAAATGATGGGTTAGTCTTATGGAATATGGGGCTGTAACATGGAAGTATATAACAGGATGACATCGGAAGGATATCTTGGGCTCGACATTCCATTATCAAAGGTGTCATATTAGTTTCAGTTGTTTGAGGTTGTGAGTCGTCTACAAAGAATTAGATAGCAGTGCCATTATATTTAGTAGTTTCCGTATCAATACAAAATGAAAGGGACAACAAAACTGTTCAGCCAGATATAATATTTTCATATTTGGTAAATTCGTCTCAGTCAACTATAACACACCGTCATTAAATGTTTCGAAAACAGACACATAGCTACAAAATGGAGGAATCCATTCGAATAAAATTTCAAAGTAAGTGTCCGCAATAGTAGTACAAAATTACTGAGTTTCTAAACCCACAGACACATTAATTTTCATTATATTTTATATTTTGAAGACAATTTGAATGACGCAATGCTTGACAATATATATGTCAAAACTATTGCAATCAATGCTTATTTCTTTCATTTAATTCCTATGAAAAAGAAAATAAAAGAAATATTCACTTATTTTTTTATTACTAACATCGCTTTGGAAGAGTATAGTGTAACTTAATTTGGTTTCATATGTATTTCAATTCCAAATCCGGTTATACAAAATGCTGTACATCATAAGGTAGTATAATATTAGAGGTGGGTATTATTCTCCATATTTATTCTATTTAACCGATTTATTGTTTGGGCATTCCATGTTTTTTTCTACTCAATCTGATTTGAAGGTTATTTTTCTTTGTTATTTCATTTTTTACGCTGTTCTTATATATTGCACGGCGACACTAAGCTCACTTTTTGTCCATTTTCCGTAAATTTACAAAAACACATCAAATGACCACAATGATTTCGACCTTAAATATCTTTATATTACTATATGGTTAATCTTGGCCATATGGGTATTTTGTCATTATTGCCAACCTACTTATCAATCGATTGTATATATGCATGCTTCAGTGATATAACACTATAATAAGGGCAACAGTTCCACTATATAAGAAAACACAACATACCGCAGTCCCCCAAAACACGCACCTCGCACTTCATCCTTGAGAGGAAACCAGAAGGAACAGTTTACCTTAAGGATGTATTCTTCTGAGATTTCAGTCCCGTTGAAGTCTCGTTTCGACAAAGATCAAAGAGGTTATTATATTTAAGGATTAACTTGAATAATGTTTTTATGTTATGGAGATATAACACAAAAATCTGAGTGTATTCTAAATAAACCGCGAAGCGTTGTATAATGAGAGTACACTCATATTTTGTGTTATATATCCATAACATAAACAATCTATTAAAATTAATCCTTATAATTCAATTTATTAACAACAGGCCCATGAGCCTTAACAGTCACCTAGCTGAGTTCAGATACAGAATGAAACAAAGACATGCATATAAACACTATATATTTGCCCATCAGGCCCTTGAAGTCAGTCAGTGATTTTATAAATTTAACTTTTTAATCTATGAAGATTATTTGGTTCCATCAAATCTGTGAATTCAGAAGAAAGATTTTTGAAATGTTATCCATTTTGACCCCTTTTGGCCCCACCCCTCTTACCCCTGTGGGTCGGCCAGGACCAATATGGATATGATGTTTAAATGCTATCTCAGGCTAATAATTCTAACCCAGATTGACTAATTTCCTATGAAAACTAAGCAAATAATATTCCTAAATGTGTTTTTCCTATATAAACTATAGTAAATCTGACCCCCTCCCCAGGGGAAAATCTGAGATCCCAGGGCCATGAAATTCACAATTTTTGTAAAGAACCTTAAGACCTTCCAATCTATCAAGAGTATCTGGTTCAATAAAATCTGTGAATTCAAAAAGAAGATTTTTGAAATTACCATTTTGACCCATTTTGGCTCCGCCCCTCTGGCCCCTGGAGGTCGACCATGACCAATATGGATATGATGTTAAAATGCTATTTCAGACTAATGATTATAACCCAGTTTGACTAATTTCCTATGAAAAATAGGCAAATAATGTTCATAAATGTGTTTTTCCTAAATAAACTAAAGTAAACTTGACCCCCTTCCCAGAGGGAAACATGAGGACTTTAAGACCTTTCCATCTATGCAGAGTATTTGATTCTACCAGTTCCAGAATTTCAGAAGATGAGTTTTGAAGTTTTAGCCTTTTTCACCCGTTTTGGCCCCGCCCCTAAGGCCCCTGGGGACCAGGCATGGAAAATTTGGTAATAAGATTCAATGGTCATCACATAGGGATAATTCTGACTACAATTGACTAATTTCCTATTATAATGACTAAATAATACTCAAAAATGTGTTTTCCGTACATAAACTACAGAAAACGTAACCCCCTCCTCAGGGGGAAACCTGAGACCCAAGGGTCATATAATTTACAATTTTCATAAAACACCTTAAGACCTGTCCATCTATGAAGAGTATTTGATTCTACCATTTCCATTATTTAAGAAGAAGATTTTTAAAGTGTTAGCCTATTTGCCCCTTTTGGCCCCGCCCCTCTGCTCCGAGGGGGTTGACCAGGACAATATAGATATGATATTAAAATGTTATCTCTGGCTATTAATTCTAAACAAGTTTGACTCATTTCCTATGAAAATTGAGTAAAAAATGCTCATAAATGTGTTTTCCCTATATAAACTATAGTAAATTAAACTTGATCCCCTCCCCAGGGGGAAACGTGAGACCCCAGGGTCATATGATTCACATTTTTTGTAAAGGACCTCATGACCTTTCCATCTATGAAGAGTATTTGAGCCTATTTGACCCCTTTTGACCCCGCCCCTAAGGTCCCTGGGGATCAGTCATGGAAATTTGGTTAATATGGTTCAATGGCCATCTCATACTGATAATTCTGACAATATTTGACTCATTTCCTATTACAAATGATCAAATAATACTCAAGAATGTGTTTCCCTATATAAACTATAGTAAACTTACCCCCTCCCCAGGGGGAAACCTGAGTCCCCAGGGTCATATAATTCACAATGGTTGTAAAGGACATTAGGACCTTTCTATCTATGAAGAGTATTTAATTCCATCACATCTGTGAGTGGAGAAGAAGATTTTTGAAATTTTAGTCAAGTTTACCCTTTTTGGCCCCTCCCATAGCTCCCTGGGGGGACCATATAACTCACAATTTTGATTAGCCTTATGCCTTAGAAGGTTTGTGCAAAATTTCATTGAAATTGCTTCAGCAGTTTTGGAGAAGAAGTCGAAAATGTAAGTTGTTTACGGACATACGACGCACGACGCACGACGCACAACGACGGACAAAAGGCGATTAGAATAGGTCACTTGAGACTTCGTCTCAGGTGACCTAAAAATAATCTCTTCAATATTTCAAAATTCATTTTGGAACTATTTAGTCTATGAAATTATTACGCAGTCATCTCAGCCAATCAGAAGCAACGTTACAAACGGCGACGCCATATGGGATGATACAGTACATTTTTAAGCCAATGAAAATGCTTGTAACAAGCAAAATTGAATTATTGTCAAATACAATTGATCAATATCTGTAGCAAGTTGCCAAATGCAAATTTTGTCAAAAAATAACACTTCTATTTTTTTAAGATTTTTTAGACAAGGATTTTAAGAAATCGCCCATTTGGCGGCCATTTTGAAATTGTGTCTTTTTTCGCTTTAAGGGGTAGGGATGGCATATGTTGTTATTCTGAGAAAAAATATTAGTCTTATTTAATGCTACAAAAATCCATACATATCAAACATCTCATTAGAGATTATGGCTTTAATCTCTTGTGTATATGGTCAAAACGGCAATATTCCCATAAAATCTATTATTTTGTTAACCAGGTATCTTTAAGTGATAATAGCTCAAAAACGAGCACAAGGACATGTTTTATGTTTTTCTTCCATTTTCTTTTTTTTCTTAAAAAAAATTACTTTATTATCAAGACATGATAAACGTAGATGACTGCCAGGGTTGGGACCCTGGATTCAGCATCCGTACATAATTGTCCTCTTGCAAGAGGGCTTCCATTCAATATTCATTTCCCTATATTCTCTCTAACCTTCCAATCATTCACTTACTCTTTCTCTTTCTTTATATTATTCATTGATACATTCATTCTGTGAATCTTTCATACTCATTTATCACTTTTCTTTCATTCTTAATTCATCCTCGCATTCTGTAGCTAATTCCTAAATTTATCTAAAATATTCTGAACATAATTTATTGATACAATTTTCTTTTTCTTGGATTTTACAAACATTTCTAAACTACTTAGAAATAGGTATTGGACTTTCCTAAATATATGATCAACAGCAATTTCTATTTTGTTATACTTAATTTCATTTCTACATTCCCAAATGGACCATTTGAAGGACAATAATGCGGTATTGAGAAGAACTGACAGATTATCGTTAGCTTGAAATCCCAAAATCGCAACATCTGATGTCAGCATATCTTCATTAACTCCCTGAATGGTTTTAAATATATGTACAGAACAAATGTTCAGAATATTTCTGACAATACCACATTCAAAAAATAAATGTACAATATCTTCAGTTTGCGTTTTGCGAAAATGACACTTGCCATTCAAATTACCAAATTTACTTATTTTTGATTCTGTATATATAATGTTGTGTAAACACTTCCATTGAAATTCTTTTACTTGATTTGTTGTAACTGTATTTTGTATATTCTTCCATATTAATTCCCAATTGAACTGTTTTTGAAATTCGATTTCCCATTTTAATTTGCAGATAGGATCTGCATAAGGATTTCTTTTACTCGTTATCATTTTTGGTTTCAGACTTTTGTATCCTATCGGTTTGTTATTTTTCCCTGTGATATTAAGATTGGCGTCTATATAAGGATAAATAAAATCTGTCGCCCCAGCATCAATTCCCTTTAGAACATGCAACCGTTGTGTCGAAAAAGCGATCTTAAACTTTGCTAGTTCAGCGATACAATTTCTTTTGTCAGTTAACATGTTATATATTTCGTAATCCTCTTTAAAATTATTTCTGCGTTCATCCCATAAATCTTGTATAATTGTACAAATATTGCTTTTGAGAAAAGAAGGAAAATATATGGCTGTTTTATTATATTGGATGAAATAATTTCCAAAAATTGGCTGTTCTAGTATTTTGTTTTTGTTGAGAGTTGAGTGGCTAGATTTTAGGAAATTTGCCCATGCTTCAAGAAGATTTCTGAAGAAAAGTGGAATTTTTGATGTGTCAATAGTGCGTATGTCTGATAATTTACATAGAAAATATGTTACTCTAAATTTTTCATCCATATATCTTAACCAGTATTTACCTATTGCATTCCATGTCTCAATATCATTTTGCATAATTTTATACATTGTTTTTATTTGCCTTCTGAAAATGAATTCTCTGATATTAAAAATTTCCATTCCCCCGTCTTTGAACCTTTTTGGTGACATATTCCTGTTGACTAAATCCCGTTTCCCATTCCATACAAATTCCCATATCAATGAATCGATTTCTTTTATATAACGTTCTGAGATAACACATGCTTCAATTTCATAACCTATATGTGATATTACTAAAGACTTAATAACCAAACTCTTACCATATAGTGTTAAATTTCTACTTTTCCAAACCTGCAAGCATGATTTTATTTTTTGAATTTTTTCTTTCCATATGGAATTGTCATCGATGACGTATCCATGATGGACTCCTAATGTTTTCACACAAGTTTTCGACCAGGATATATTTGTATATATTGGATCTTTATGCTTCCATCTGCCTAAATATATACCTGTTGTTTTATCTAAGTTAATTTTTGAACCAGAAGCTGATTTGAATATATCTAAAATATTGAATATTTCTACCATTTTCTTTTATAGTCCAAAAATCTATACGAGAAAAAAGTTTAATAAAAGAGAATTTCGACTTCTCAGAGGAGTACATCCTTAAGAGAGTAAAGTGCGTCTTTAAAAAAAAAAAGAATATAAAAATCGAAAAAAAACAAAAAAACTTTTTTTATTATTATTTTCATTAATAACAAAATTAAACTTCTAGCAACGATTTTGTATCGTACAACACTAAGCGCGCGAGTGAGCCTATTGTGGCATTCAAGGTCAGTACACTGATGACGTCATCATGTTTTTATAGTACCGGATATAAAGATGCATAGCGTAGTTTTGCTTCCAGTCAAAGTTTTCATCAAATATTTCATTTACTTGATTTCCTGCAGGGGTACAAAACGTCATGTTTTCCATATGCATCCAGGTCGGGTGAGCCTTAGCGATCCTGGTCGGCAGGAATAGAGAAAACTCAAAGAATTTCTTAGGATCGTAGTAGTACTGTTTGTGGAAGAGGTTAATGCAATGTCTGATAAAAACCGGGTCACGCTCGGCTATAATAAGACCGTTCCAGACAAATAGTGACGGGGAAGTCCATCAAGGGGTCCAGAGATCGCAGCAGGACTGTGTCCAGGTCTAAATAGATACCGCCGTATTCTGAAACAAAACTGGCGATTAAAAAAATGTAAGTAGGTAACAGTATAATTCTTCGTAACGTACAAGTTGTTTTTATGGCACTGAGAAGGTATTATATTTATGTGGTTGTCATATGGTCTAGATAATGGGGTATTTGTCAAACACAAAGTTGCGTCAGGGTGCATTATGATATTTAATCAGACATGATATATATAACATGTTATGATGCAATTTACACATTCATGTACAAAAAATTATATCCTTATATATAACACTAAAAACGTGACAACTATGGCGTCACTTAATTAGACATAGAAGCGTCAACTTATCAACTTCCAAATGGCTGTTCCATCTTTTGGATGAAATTATCAGTAAATTAGTTTTTCTCAGTCTAACCCCAGCAACTTTAGAGTACAGACAATGAACAAATAATAATAAAGATTATTACTATTTTCAGTGTGGGACCTTGTCCCATATTTACCATTTGAAGTAATTCGTATCCAGCAGATTTACGTTTGATTGGATCCCATGTCACCTGGAAAATCCTGTTGATATATACTTCTTTGACCCTTACTATTTTCAGTGTAATACATAGTCTAATACAGATGCCAGGGGTTCGCAGACAATCTTCATAATGCGCATGCTAACGCATTGTGAATCGCATCTATATAGATCAAATACTTCATATAAAGATAGTTTAATTAGTGTGTAAGTAATCTGAAGTACCTTTAAGTATCATTAGTCTTGCTAGATCGGACTTGTGTATTATAGATCCCAGTTTCCGGCCGTTCCCAACCTTGTAGGGCGAGAACAGGTGCACGTCTATTATATACGGAACACGGCGAATCAGATATTTCCAGTAAGTTTCGGTGGGAATCACATCTCCATGGACAAGTATCAGACATGGCTTCTGGAATCTGTGGACACTCAGAAAGCTGACCAGTTGGTAAAAGGTCATATTTCTAATTCGAAACCAATTATAGTGAGCGATATTCGGAACTCTCTTTCCGCTTCCTTCCTGACAGAAGTTCCGAATAGCGCGGGAAAAAAATTTGTTCCCAAATTCCACGGTTGGGATGTCCTCTGTATTTGTAGAGGTCAGATACAAGCTAGAGATGTTTTCTTTACACCTGAGGAAAATTTGGTCACGGATTGTGAACACGGCAGGCTCGGTCGTAGCAATGATAACAGGCCGTAGGAATTCTGTAGTTGGAAAACAACAAAAGATCAAAACTAAAACTTAAAAATATAAAGTACATTTTTTGTTATCAATTTAGTAAAGAAATTTATATATCAAATAATAATTAACAAAGTTGGGTAGTTCTTGGGAGTAAAATCACGAATAGATTTTTGTTGCCGAATGTCGAAAACATGGCCTTGTGCAAATCAAAGACGTGTATGTGCGAGTATATTAGTTACACAGTTTGTTAGTGAACTAATATCGAAAATACTGGGTCTAAAATGAACTTGTATCGGGCAAGGCGAAGCCGAGCCTGATACATGTTTATTTTAGACCCGATTTTTTTCCGTATTAGGTCACTAACAAACTGTGTAACGAATTTATCCCGTCGAAGACCCTTTTAATGAATTAACTGCAAAATGCATTATGTGTACTGAGTATGGATACCAAAACGACTCAAAAATTAAAACAATTTTCACCTCATTGAAGACTCGAATGCGTTGTCATGGTCCATTTTTGTTAAATAATCCTAAATAAGTGTTGCCGATTTCGGTTTGCTTTGAAAGTTGTCATCAGCGCTATCATTCAAACATTTTGTCTCCATCTCGTTGAGTACCGTCATCTTGTTGCTAATGACGTTAGGGGCAAAGAGCGATACCTCTATCGTCCAAACCTAATACGATTTATACTGACCTTATACGACTAGATCTTGGATATCACGTGACGTCATTTTAACCAATAGGAATACAAGATTCTTGTCTGAGGCGGGATAAGTTTAATCATTACAAAGTGTGTTGTATCAAGACCCTGTAGCCGTGCATACACGAGTATACACATGTATGTAGGTACATGTGTATACATGTATGTAGGTACATGTGTATACATGTATGTAGGTAAATGTGTATGTTATAAAGGTTTATAACTGAATGTTTTAGCATATCTTTGAACGTACACACACATGTAAATATCCGCGGGTTAATTATCACCAAATGATGTAATACGTCCCTGTGACAGGTCTATGTGCAGACACTTGTAGATGTGTATGTGTAAGTTACCGGCTTACCGCTGAATGATGTATCACGTAATGCTAAGTTTAGACTATAGGAGATTTCAGAAAAGATGGCGTGACGTCACAGAAAGTTTACATCCGGGTCCTCAAAGGTACAAAAACAGTAAGGCGACTAATAAAAACAATAACAGACACGTACATCCCTGCTACACATTCGATACTTTGACAAAAATATACACATTCATACTTGCAAATTCCGATTTTAAAATTGTTTCTTATTGTTTCAGAGGTTACAGACATTTACATTTTTATATTTACAATTGTTTATTGCTAAATATATTTATGTAGATATAGTGTTGAAGCCAGCTTGCGAAGCGGTGTCGGGCCGTCACAGTACCCATTTTTTCTTCACAGGTAGAAATCCATGTTGTGAAAAAGTTATGAATGGATAATTGATTTTATTGTGTAATGTTTCTGTTATACATGAATAAGCTGTTCACAACACTATTAAATATAACGAAATGTGAACCACCTTGCCAGACCACGGCCGTTCCTGCATGGTTTCGCTGGCAGATCACCTCAGGCCACAGCCCATAGTTAGGAATTTAATAATATAAATACGTAATTACCAACACATATCTCAATTAGTACTTGTAAAAGATATATGTTTCGTTCTTTACCATGTATATCTTGTTTTAAAGGAATGATATAAACCACTGTGTTACACTTATATGCAGATCTACTATACGCAATGTACTTGTTTACATAAAGTATGGCTGCCGATCGCGATATCTCGAAAAATAAAATAGTGAATTGTTCAGTTTTAATGCTGTAAAGTTTATTTGTTAAATTCAGTCGCTTATATTCCATGGGCTGTTAAGTGAAGTCTCAAATTCGAGTGATATTACTTTTAAATAATTCGAATACATGTTAGATAGACTACATTTAGATTTATGAATACAGATCGTAATAATGTAAATGCCGACCACGACACATTGCGCACGGCTTCGAAAATCCTAAAATACTAAAAGTTTTGTTTAAAATATGATAAAAAGTAACTATAGACTGATTCATTTGTATGTCATAAATTAAATTCCAATATTTCTGACGAAAAAGTTATCCAGAATACGTAATTTTGTGACTCTGAAAAAGGACGAAATTCGAGATCTCGGCAGTACTGTACGTAATGGCTGCCGTGCGCTTGGGGTTATCTACGAAAGCAAACTTGGTCATAATTACACATAGTAAGGTGTTTTACCAAGTAAGACTAAGAAAACAGTAATCGCTTATTAAAATTTCAGTACGATATTTGCGGAACTTGGAATTCAATTTGTAATTTCAAGCTCATATTTGCAATATTCTGTCAATGTTTTACATAGGCCTAATGGCCGCCGTGTTTTTTCTCGTGTCGGTCGAAAATAGAGTATAAACATCGTAAAATATATGAATACCATATGTTTATATCTATATAGTATTGTTACATATTTTTATTTACACCTTTTGCAATTAAGATAAAGCAACAATTCTCGGATTGTCGTACTATTAATTACAATAAAATGTAAACAAACATCGAAGCGGCTGTGTTCCCACCAGTACAGATATACGGAGTTGTACCTTTGAGCGCCCGGATGTACCTTTGTGTGACGTCATCGCCATCTTTTCTGAAATCTCCTATACTCCCGGTCGCCCCGTTTGCCCGAAACGTAGTGCGCCGTGAAATTGTAGCCATTGTTCGTCTCTGTATTAAAGTTAAGACAGGTCTTTCGAAGTTTTGCCGCGGTCTTTTACGGATTACGTGGCGGATCATGGATACCACAACGTTCTAACTAGGCCCGCTACGATCTGATAAGGCCTGCTACGTTTTGCATGTTTTGATAAAGATCTTATACGTTTTCCACGGCTCGCCAAGGCTTACTAGGGATGAAAGACTGGCGACGGGCTTCTTTGGAGCAGGTGTATGCTCTTCCGTTCGATATTGGTAGTCCACAAAGTGTTGGTCATCGTTCTAACAAGGCCCGCTACGATCTGATAAGGCCTGCTACGTTTTGCATGTTTTGATAAAGTCCACAAAGTGTTGGTCATTGTTGAATGTTCAACATTAACGTAGACCGTCCCTTCTGTGACGTCATACGTTTGTAACGTCGCTATCCGGATCCCGGCAAACGTATTTTATTTCTCCGTACCCATCTATTATAACTCGCTTCTGACATTGGCATTCGAGCAAATGTACTTCGTCTGGAACCTTTCCGAGGGTTTACTTGAAGTGTATCAATCTAAAGGTGTGGCAATCGGTATATATAGTATAATTTTGAAGATTCGTGCATGGAGTAAAATCCAAGAATCATAATAGTTGCTAAACAATCATGGAATTCACATGAATTTACGGGACCCAAAATGAAAAACTTCATGTCAGTAGTAACAAATGAATGACCGCTATCATTATAACTGTATACTTATTTTTTTGCAGAGTAGAAATAAATTTACAAAGTATATAGATGCCGAAGGAAGTTAGGCCTAGTGGTGTTTTGAATGGAAACATTCGAGTTTAGGGTTTCAATAGGCACTCTTCGTAAGATACCGGTATACTAATTTTCGTCCGGAAACGGACAAACAAAATACAGAAATAAAATTGCTGGAAAATAGTTTCATTTTATTTTTTATTTAAATCTTTACTTATAATTTGACAGATGCTATTACGGAAAATAGTCCATTTCAATACAGTATCACACAGAGCAAATATTCGTCTGAGAAAAAGCTGATGTATTTTCTACTGAATTAGACTCTTTTTGGAAGGTAAAGGTCAGGTCTACATGTAACTTGCAAACTGCTTTGTTATATTTTATAGAGACTAATAAATAAATAAAATCATTAAGATATGTAATTATTGTGTTATCTTGTATTTCTTAATAGTATAATAAATATATAAAATTAACAAGGGTAAATAAATAACATAAAACGGATTTGCCTATTCTAAGGTTTTCAGGCCAAAAAATAAGGGGTGTCAGGAAGCAAATCGGTCATATTTTGAGGTATACCTTTTATTGGTTTTTCTTATTGCAAATAAGTCAATCTTCATCGAAATTATAAAAAATCGTTTTCATTTTTGCAGAAAAAAAAGAAAACATGACTATTTTGATGCAATTTTTCACTAAAATTGGGCCTGGATTTTATCTTAAAATAATGATATTTCGTTTTATTGTGGAAAACCCAGCTCATTTGATATAGTTATGAATTTTATATCACATACTGAAGGTATGAACATGTTACGGGCATATTCTTTTTTGTTAAGGGATGTTACAGGGAGGAATTTTTTTTTTCAAATCCTTAAAATCCGGAATGAACCATTTTGGTTATGAAACTTATGAAAAACTCTTTTAAATGTCTGGATAGTTGAAAGTAAACTGCAAAGCCATTGAAAAACATTGAAATTTTGTTATCTTTTCAGTTTTGTATAGAGACTATTTTTTATCACATTGAACTTGGCTGTTGAGGTTAAATAACTGATGCGGGAAATTCAAATGTTCACTCGCATCTAAATTATGTTTTACTTTGAACTAGAAAGTGAAATGTAAATATAACAATGTCATTCAAAATTATCCAGTATATCATTAAAAAATTCAGTCGGGTATCAGACGTTTTTTTGAATTGTTGGTGTTTGCAGAGTTCCAATGATTTACCACCCTTTCTTTAAATGCTAATTTTCTTAAGTTGAATTTTCATATTCCCTTCTCGACTGGTAGGTTGTGGCTTCTTATTCTCGTGTTCGCGTTTTTATATATAGCTCAACCGGCCCTTAGGGCGTGGCGTCCGTCCGTCCATCCGCCCGTCAATATTTCCTTTAAATCGCTACTAATCATGGAGTTCTACACGGATTGTAACCAGATTTGGTCAAACACATCCATAGAAGGAGGGGACTAGAGGTTTTATAAATTTTGTCTCAGACACTTTGGAGCAGAAAGAGTGGGGCCCAATAGAGAAATTATAGGGAAGTCCTTCAGAAAATACACTTATACTTGCTCCATATCCAAGGTGGCTTTGTACAAGTAACAAAATTATTTTTCGTCTAAATATGTGTATGTTCTCCTTATTATTCCCGGTATCCGTTTGGCTTTACTAACTGATTCATTTATGTGATCTGTGGATTTCAGTTGATTAGCTGTAATTATCCCGAGGCATCTCAGCTCCATGTTTTCGTTTATAATATAGAAAAAGCGGTGGCGTATCATCGGTTGGTTTATAATCTGGATAAAGTCTGAGCAACTAGTTGTGAAATCGTTTCAGATCTTCCTGTATATTTGCATTCCTGCTGATTCACAAAAATATAAGTGTCGTCAGCGAAAAAGTTTGTCGATGATCTTATTGTTTTCGGAAGATCGTTTATAAATTACAAATAGTGATGGTCCGGTAACGCTCCCATGAAGAACTCCATTGTTTACAGTTATTCATTTCATTTTGAAACTTCACTATTAAAGTCACTGACAATCTTTGTTTTCTATCTGTAAGAAGTTTGCAGTTCTTTATCCATTTTATGATTAATTGTGATAATATAAACGACTATAATTTTGCAATTAAACGGACGGTTAAGGACATTTAAATAATTCCATCTATGACAAGTATTTTATTCTACTAATTTCTGAGAGCCAAGAAGAATATTATTGATTTTTTTGTTATTAATTATTATGACCCTTTTTGATCAAAAGTCAATACGTGTTCATAAAACTGTGTATAATAACTGACCTTAAGTTTTCCTATTGACTTGTAATTGAGTTGTTGTGTAGGTTGTAAGTTTTGACAAAGTAAAAGTCTATACGAAAAAAAATGTATGTTTCAAAGAAAAAAAGGTCATCAACATATTTCTGTCACCAAATTATATCTATGTATGTCTCTTTACTGAGCAGGTGTCACAAACATTTAGAAAATAATTCTTTAAATAATTACAAATGATGTTCCAAGACCGGGGTTCGATCTTGGGACCATTAGATGCATAGTTACTGGATGTTCTACCAGTTGAACTATCAGCTGGATACACCTGTACCAATCATTGATACAGTCTAGTCCGCTACAGATACACAAAACATCTTAATAACAGAAATAAGATGGGTGTGAAAGCCATGCCTATATAACTTAATTAAAAGTATACTATGGAACAAACTGGAATACATATATGATTATGAAGACTGACTTGTTCTGGTGTAACGCTGCTGCAGTTCAACGGTATTACAGAACCTCGTCATTCAAATAGTACTATAATAAGTCTACTATAGACAAGGATATACATCCAAACCGAAATTTACTAAAAATTAATTCGTAGCCATCCATTTGGAAGAAACGATCTAAGCATGTAACATTACTACGACAAATGGACAAGAACGCCGTCTTAATTATCTTTAAGTTATCGCAATCTCTGACCTGCAGGTAGGGCGTTAGAACTGTACCTATTGCCCTATCATTGCATGATCGTGAAAGGCGACTAAATTTAGGACCTTATCTTAACTCGTCTTCCTAACCATGTTTTTCTTACTAAGGTCTCCCTTGACAGAACATCACCTTTGGGCTTCTGTTGAGCACTCGCCACTGTGAGGTAGGCCTGGGTTGTGTCTCATACATATACACTTTAATCCATGTCATCAGGCATGGTCGTGTTTTCGTATTTCAAAGAAATCGACGTTTTTAACAAAAATGTGAACGTTTTCCAATGTTATCAACGTATCAACTCAATATTTTATCGTTTCATTAATATTGTGCAGGGGTTTCGTCATGTATTTTAGCCACAACTACTTGATCCCAAACAATATTTTAAAGGGACAATTCAATGAGGCTAATTCTGATACATAACCACCAAGCAAAATATGACATAAATGTGTTGTTCTATATTCCTTTTGAAACATATAACAAGAAATATTGACAAATTCCATGACATTGTTAAGAATTTTGATTGCTACCGTTTTGGTCCTGCAGGTAGGGCGTTAGAATTGTACCTGCTGCCCCTATTGCATGATCGTAAAAGACGGCTAAATTTAGGATCTTATCTTTTCTCTTCTTCCTAACTGACTTTATCTTTCCTAATGCCTCCATTGACACTGCCTCACTTGTATTTTGGCCTTGAGTTGAGCGTTCGCTCCTGTGAGGAAGGCTCTAGGTTCTGTCTCCTGGCCGAAACACCCCAAAGTCTTAAAAAGTGGTAGTTTCTGGTCCTGCTTAGCGCTCAGCATACAGGGAGTGGGACGACTGGTTTGCCCGTTGTCAGTATAATGTGACCGGGTCGGGTATGTTTCTTGGTGTCTTCGGCAGCATGCTTCAGTGATATAGCACTATAAAATGGGCAACAGTTCCACAATACAAGAAGACACAACATGAATATACCGCAGTCTTCCAAAACACGCACTTTGCAAAACATACACGCAACACACCGCATACATGGGAGACCGTCCTTACATGACAATAGCTGTTAATAGGACGTTAATTATGCAAACAAACAAAGTCGATACCGTTCAAAAAGCGAATATAACATGTATGCTGAACCTGTACCCAAGAAAAAGTCATGTACGTTAATCAAATGCAATACATAACCACTGAGGAGTTGTTAAAATTATATTTAGACAGGAACATGCACCAAATAACGGAAACACACTACTGCAAGAGCGATTTTGGTAGTTCTAGACAAAAATATCTTTACTACACTGAAACGAGCCATGGTTCGGCATACAAGACGCCCGACCACAATAAGTTATGGCAGACAGCAAGTGACTTTGAACATTTCATATACATTTCACTTCAGTGGGCTTTTCTGGCATATCACAGTAAAACCAAATAATCTGACTGCTATTAGAACTGGTTTATTCCCGATATACGATGCAAATTTTAATGTACTCTTGGATTGAATTGTCCATTTATTAAATTCTAAATATACAATCTATGTTTTAGTTCAAATTACGTGCCTATGTCTTATCCTAATCTTTCAGATGCAGGAATTATTTATCTTCTATTTAGATCTTAAAAACTACTACATGTCTTGCAGTTTGGCTTTAAATGACTTTAGTTGACGATGGGCCGTAAAACTCAAACAAACAAATAAACTGTCCCCTGGCCGAGTGGTAGTTTCTGCTTCTGCTTAGTGCTCAGCATACAGGGGAGTAGAACGACTGTTTCTCCCGTTGTCAGTATAATGTGACCGGGAGGGGTGCCTAGTGTCTTTGGCAGCATGCTTCATGAGGGCAAGAATTCCTCAATACAAGACTACACAACACGAATATACCACAGTCTCTCAAAACACACATCACACACTTCACACACGCTACACTCGCAAACATAACATAACCCTGGCTGTTAATATGACGTTAATTGATCAAACAAACCAACAAGATATCGGAATCTATGAAATACAGTTAACAGCTAACGACAATTTTAAGTGAAATACTGCATTTTATGGTAAACACATGGTACTTGGTCGGAACATAGTTGATGGTGTCAACAAAAACTATTTCCGGTAAAAATTCAAGATGGCTGCCGTTGAATAATAAACATTAACTGAAAACATTTCAGTACCAGTTATGTCATATAAGCATCAACAATTATCTGTATCGATGTTTTCAAAGCAATTAGTCTGGATCACTAATTGGCATTATCATCGAATTATCCAGGTATCATTATATATAAAGGTAAATTCATATGATGAAATATAGTTATTATTACAGGCATTTGTTCATTAATACGATATCTAATAAATATCACAACTCAGTGCATTCTGGGGATTTTCTCCAACGCTATAGCATCACCATTGGCCATAACATTCACACTTTTATTCAACATAATCGGCATAAAGACACATTTAAAATCTATTTGTTAAGTGTTTGACATATATTTGATCATCCTACTCATAATTACCAATGTTTTCCAATGTTGTAGATTATATAGGGGACAGGACACAGGGTGCTGATGTGGGCCGACCGATGCCGTGACATGATTACATTGACAAATCGTCAAATATATGTATATGATTTGACTATATGTGTTGCAATGTACACATATGATTAATATCAACATAAAATACAAGTGTAAACCTTTGGATCGACAACACATAAAGTACAACAACATATACATGTATATATGTCATATTAGTAATAAATACCTTAATAATAATAAAATAAATATATAATTATATATATTTCTAGAAACAGGGGTTGTGAACTCGAGCCTCTTTGTAAGAATGATGATAGATAATGAATAAATGAACTAATATCTATGTTAAACACTTCTTATGAGGACAATTTGAACTCTCTTTCCGTATAATTTTGTTTGAATATTTGTGACAATATGTTGGAATATACATGTACTTTAATCTTAATTGTTAAACGTTTCAATAATTACATATATGCGATATATGAAGCCCAGTGAAATTGTGTGTACTTGCGCATCTTCAAGATGTTACTGACCACGACCGAATACATACACATCCCCCCAACCTCGCGGTGCCAAACACATTTCAAATATGTTATGGTAGCGCCATCAAAAGGATTAGAATTGTGTAGCTAATGGGATAAGAAGTGATAGCGGTCTTTCACATCCGCACTGAACATCTGCAAGGCGACCTGGGAATTTGTTCTTGTGTCCTTGCAGATTTATGGTAGTGCGCTCGAGGGTGCTGACTAGACACTGCTTTCTTTTCTCCATCCCTCCTCCTATATCTAAGGTTATGCCAATAATCTAAGTTCTCGTTAAAGGCAGCTGGTTGCTGAACAATACAAACAAGATACTAATTTATAACAACATGCACGGACGCGTTGCAAGATACGTTTTATAGCCGAAACTCCGACTGAAGTTTTAGCGGCACTGATACTATTTATATCACATGCGTTAGCGTTTTGTAAGGTTAAAACAATGTTTTACTGTGTACTAATTAAATCTGCTTGAAACTTGACAAAAGCATCATTTTTAGCCAGCATCACCAGATTATGGGTTACGGTAATCTGTATCGCTATTTATAAAGCCACACAACAGCACATTTTTTGTACAGTAGAACAGCACATACAAAAATATGATTACATCAATTCTTTTTAATTCTGCGGGTCGCATTGTTGATTTTTAACCTCGATCGTAACTATTTCTCAGAATAATGAAGATATTTGTTTGGCGGCGTAACTAATCTATGTACAAGTTGTAATGTATGTAGCTTCTGTATAGTTAACAAATACTATTTGTGGACAACTTATAAATCATATGATTTGTGATTGCGAATGCGAAAATTTGCAACGATGTGATGTAAGGACTTCTATTGTGAGTGTATGTATTTTACACGACCGCTGATGAAATATTATAATGTTGTATGTGTTTTTCGAATATCAATTTTTAATGTTGAGTGAAATATTTGTAATTATTGTATCCATTAAGTTTGAATTTGATTACGTTGTGCAAACAGCATATGGTGAGCGGTTGGATGTGTAATTTTTAGTATGAAATACAATTGCAAATGTAGATAAGATTGAAAAAAAGCAAACTGCATATGGGTATTATAATCGTATTTTATTTTTATAGCTTCCTTAAATGATTTGCCTTAATGTTGAGATGATTGTTTAATTACTACAAAAAGTAATGTCATGGGCGTTAATGTTACACCGTCTGTTTAACCGAACAGAAAATTTGAAGCCCCTCCAGCTTTTCATAATACATGTATTTAGTATTCTCTCAATAAGCATTATATAAGCCCCGCAGAAAGTCGTTTGAATCGCAGCTTCTACCAATAACTCATTTTATTGAAAAAGGTGACTAAATGCATTGCATTCGATGTTATTTAGTGAGTGTTACTGTTGACACCGCCTCACATTTCACCTTACAATGAACGTATGCCAGAAGATAAGTCCCCATGCCTAAACACATTGATATCATGAAATTATAAACTATAACCCTGCTATGTACTCAGCATTAAGGAAGATGGACGACTGGTTAGTTGGATCATGTGGAAGTGGCCAGGCGAAGTCTTCTTGATGTTTTGACAAAAAGTATGAACTAGGATATAAAAAAAACAACGGGACCCCACCTTATGGCCGAGTGGACCAGATGTCCCGATATATTACCGAAAACCCTCCACCTTTTGATCGCAAGTTCGAATCCAATGTGGGACATTTGCCAGGTACTAACCGCTGAACGATGGATTATTTCTCCTGGCACTTCGGATTCCCTTCATCAACAAACTCGACACGTTCTTAAATAGAACATTAAACCAATAAAACCAGACCAAAGGATAAGAAAGTAGAAAAGAGTTCTCGCAATTGAAAGACGACAAAACACGAAAATATCGCATTCTTATGATTAACTGTAATCACAATACACATGGACTCACATGCACATGAGGAAGATCGTACTTACTATCTGCCTATAGAAACATGAGTTTATTTTTTACTGTTATGATTGTACAACCTTGATAATGCTACAACTAATGAAATATGTATTTAAATATTTTAGAAGGGCTCTTAAGGAGCTTGCTTTTCATGTGTTTTTATTTGTTATAGAAAAACGAAAACATTGTTTCGCTAAACATTATATATTTAAAACAGATAACAATCATTGATTATGAAAATGCTACATTTGGATGCATATATATTAAATAAAGCTACCGTAATTCACCCTTTTTTCTCTCAAAGTTTTTTTAACTGTATAAATATTACATTTTGTTTAATATTCATGCTTCCCTTATTTTGATTAGAGTATATAGAGTTATGCAGATATTACCAACCATAGCTTGGGGTGACAAATTTCTCTCACTCACATAAATCACCGTAGTTTGTACAGAAGAAAACCGTGTTCAGTGAACTTCATAGAAAGACATTTACATGTATACGCAGGTTATGATGGATTACGGGTACTCGGTTGATTGCTACACATCTACAGACAAGGTAGGGAGCTAGGTAATTAACCCCTCTGTACGAACGTGTGAAGAGGAATACCAGGTAGGAACTTTTCATTATAAAAAGGATTATATAAGTGTGCTCTGAATAATTTTATTATTAATTTAATAAATTAATTATTAACTAATCTATGATTATTTTCTAAATTAAAAACAAATAGTTAGAAGTATATTGATGCAATTTGTAAATGAAACAAAAGTTGTATTGCATATACAATTGTTATTTTCAGCGTACAATACTGTGGTGTACTTGATGTAGTGAACCACAGTGAGGGAGTAGGGATATTAATTTAGTTAATGAGAGTCACAAAGACAAGTTTGTTGGCTGACTTTAGTTGTGTTAAGTCGCAATATTTATTTGATAACTTTCAATCATCGTGAATTTACCTCATTTTTTGTTGAAGGCGGTTTGGATTTCGTCTTAAATGCAGAGAGTTATTTCGGAGAAAACAGTCGTCGTCTTTCATCCTCTAAAATACAACTACTTAAATATACTTGCTTTTAATTTTCTATGGATTGTTTTAATAGCAATATGACGGTGGGTCATTCATATTTCTTGTGACATCAGCTTCTCTTTCCCGTTCTATGTAATTAATTATTCTTGCCAACTGTCTTCGAATTCTAAAGATCGCAGGCCTTTGGTCCTTAGTGTATATATTATCTTTTATAACGGGTCAGAAAACAGTATGGCTGACAGTAAACCATTTTGAAATTTGAAGATGCTCCACCGCTGAGGTATCTTATTTTTTTTCATTATTCAAAACAGGAACAAAATCAAAACGATATTATTATTTTATATGTATTTTTGTGTTAATTAGATGAATATGTATACGATTAAACATAAGTTATTGTTCAAATGATGAGTATTGTTTATGTTTTGTCGGAGGTGGAGCATCTTAAGAAAATGTTACTTTTTTCTTTTTGTTACGGATCTGAAAACAGCAAGCACAATCTTTATTCTGTACGTCTCAAACGCATCACAGCTATTTGTACGGAGCCCCTTGGAACCAAAACAACCTTTAATAAAATATAGCACATTATCTTATCAGAATATACTCGAAACTATGTAACTGACAACGGCATGAATATCCTTTAAAGCATTACGTAAGAATAAATATTTAGTTTACATCGATTGCGAAACAAGTTATACAACTCATGCAAATCACTCTCGATGGCCCGGATGTAAGCGCACGAGAGGTAAGCGTGTATAAGGAAACTGGAGTGCCCGGAGAAAAATTCACGTGATCGGACAGGTGGCCACTTACCTTTCAGCATTACGTATAATTATTAACAAGACTTGTTACGAACAGTATATTTGCAAAAGTATCATAATATATTAATATTTCTAATAAATTGGAAACATATAGGCGTCCGTACTTCTCATGTGTATATTACAGCATTATTAAATGTTTCAAAATGAAGATTGATAGAGAAGAATATTTCAATGATAGGCGCCAAGATTCCTCTGGGATCTCCTGAGTTAAACCGTTTTATTAGAATTAGATAATGACCGAGGTCATTATTTTAGATTTAGCCATGACAGCATGATACCATTTTAATCAAATCGAAGGACACGAAGTTTTAGATATGTTTTTAAATATTGTTTAAGAATAAACTTTAAAGCTCGGTATCATTATTTAATATAAACGTCAAGTACAAGAACAACGGCGGCCTTAGGACACCTCTCTATGCTCGGAGGAACTTAACGTTTGGGCAATGTGAGTTACTGACCCGGTTTTGACTTCTAAATTGTTATATTACTGTGTTTCTATAAATAGAAGCACCGAGTCTAAATCATAAATATCACCCTTCATGTTTATGACAAAAGTGAAAGATCAGAGCATAATATTATAATATTTATGATTGCATGTATATGAAAGAGACAAAGAACACAATCACACAGATCTTCACAGAAGATCACTTATAACAATGAAGTTTTGTAAAAACTGTTTTCTTGATCTCTTTCTCATAATATGCGCTGACTCTCTAAAATGTCCATTAGCTAGAACATAAGGAAATTAGTTTTCGTTATTTGAAAAAAATATGTCAATATTGTAATTGCATGTCAACGTAGAATTCCTCAGGGCAATTTACTTGTACCAACATTAATGCAATTAATTTCCTTTTTCACCGAAAGAAAAATGGTTAATCTAAAAATATCACAAATACTTTATATTGTTCTGAAATCTTGCAACTAGTTTTTGGTTTATTATAACTGGTATGATCCTCGATACTACAGGGGTTACATCACTGAAGTTTTATTTAAAGTCAGTGATAGTAACCCCTGGAGCATCGAGGATGAACTAGTATCGCTTAAGAATTATTATTTTGTAGTGTGATTGGAATTATATCGAAGATGGTTAAACAAGAAAACCGTTTTCATTCTCTTTGACGGACAGTTCTGGGAGTTGGATTAAGGTTTCTTGGATTTTTTTTAATTATCAGATATAGCATATGTGCATACTGTTTTCTAACTTTTCATCATATTTGTTCACAGCTGATATTGGTTTTGAAAAGAATGACTTGTTGTGATATACCTTTAGAGTTCAATGGCAGGACTTGGTAAACCATGTTACTTAGCCTATTACATGACACAATAAATATTGAAATTTACATGTACATGAAAATGCCTTGGAACAATAGATACAATTTGCTTATGAAATAGCACTTTAAGATAATTGCATCAAACTATAGAACTGTCTTCCATTGTAGCTCTACAATTATGAGAGTGGGGCTAGTATTTGTAACACTGCTTGGATTAACGGCAGCGTTGCTTATGTGTTTTCATTTTGTTATATGTAAGTACTTTATGTACGGTTTACAGTGAATGTATTCTTAGTTCTCTGTTATAGAAGTTTAAATGATCAATTCATTATAAGTTATGTTATTTTACAAAGTTCGCTTTCACGCCAAGCTAAAAACAATCCAGGACAAAATCACAAAATGAAAGATTTATGCGGAGCCCATTTTTAAACTAATACAGAACTTCTTCAATAATAATATCATTAAGGGGGAGATACAGATCGAGCTCACTGATGTCGTTGTAACTAGATAAATATCTCAATTTTTGTCCACAAAATATTCGGGAAGAAACAATATATTTCTTTGGCGATATTTGAAAGTTGTGGTCACTGTAAATGGGTGCTTCGGAGCTCTTTGCTCAAAACATGGACACTTTATTTAGTGGTTAATAAATAAATAAATAAAATGAATTTAATGTTTTATACTTTTCATAAGAAAACCAACAGTATTCGATACATCTTCAAAGTTCGAACTGTTTTGAAATCAGAATGATTCAGCCAACTCAAAACATTGTAGCATTTTTACTTTTGGAGAAAATAACTTTTTGTGTCCTTGTTTCGGTTTCGATAAGGAAAATTTTGAGTGTTGGACCGCAGTGAACCCTGGGAGATATTGAATGTTTAAAATGCCTTTATTACTAAGATGCTAGCTTTTTCTGGGACCGTAAAATGTAATCTTGGTCAACTCGGCTAAATCACAAGTTATTCATCGTGCATAATAGTTGTTAATAGACGTCATTTCCAATATTCAATCGTCATTTTTGTTAGATTGTGCAGGTATTGAACAAACAACACGCATCCATCCCTCTTAATTAATATTTAGGTCTACCGATTGTATCACTTCTAAATGTATTTTTCTAATTTTCGGAGATTTTATGAATATATATACCACATGCTTCATTACGGATATCAAAAGGACAGATAATTCTGTAATATGCAAATACAGAATGATTGTATTAGAACAAGTTTTGTTTTCGATCAGTGTATACTTGATGTAACCTTTTTTTTCGTTGGGATATTTTTTTTTCGTAGGGAATATAAGAAAAGGCCTGTTGATTATACCTGTAAGGATATCAGAGCCCGAAGTAACTATAATGTCTGTTACGATAGAAAGTTCAAACCTAGCAAGCCGTGTTTAGTTTACTCATTTGGGTAAGTAAATTGCTTCAATTCTAAAATGTTCGAAATCCACCATGGGTAAGTTCTCTTTAGATATGTTTGAATATATAATATCCATTATATTAATATCTCATTTTATTGACGTATAATGCTTTATAGAATACGCTGTTATTCAAGCATTGGTGTCACTATTTGTTTTTTAATAAATGTGCGAATCTACGTAGCGGATTCTCACAGAAGTTTGCAAACAAAATTTATTTAATAACCCAATGAAATTTAGAAAAATAGTTACATCAATACTTATAATTAATTTTCCAAACTATTTGATAAATAAAATACGTTTACATTTGCGATTCCATTGAGTTTCCAGGGGATCATTTTTTTTCCAAATTAATACGCAGCGTCAATGTTTATATTGTGACGTCACAATAACGTCAGGTTTTGGCGTCATTCTCGGATTTTGTTTTCAAAGTGATATGAAAAAAAAATCGGCCAATCAGAAAGCCAGATTTAGTATGAAATCAAAGAAAACATAATTATTACATATCAATGGATGTACTTGTGATTTAGAATTGCACATGACTTCTCGTTCGATAATCTTATGGCAACGGAAGATGGGTGTGAAGTCCATTCATTCGATCCCAGTTAAGATAATGAGTAAATGGTTTTGATAAACCATCTGACAAACGGCCATCCTCGACATTACATTACATAAATCTTGTTAAGCATGTTATCTTAAATGCATAGCCATGACATATCTTTGGACTGATAACTTGTTTTTTCCTTGACACCATATCGTCACTGTACTGGTATGACGACTTTATTTCATAGACGTATCCTCAAATCATTGAGGTAAAAATATATTATTTACTATAATATTTTAATATATAATATATTATTTACTATAATATTATAATATAAAATATATTATTTATTATAATATTTTTATATTTAATATATTATTTACTATAATATTATAATATATTATTTACTATATTATTTTCGATATCTTTATCCGTGACACTAATAGACTATTACGTGGTGTTTATAGCATGGGGATAAAGGATTTCACCAGAAACTCAACAGTTCACTTCCACAACATCGGGATCGGTGACAAGGTTATCGAAAGCTTCGACCCGCGGAAGGATATGTATGTAACTAAGCAGCAGACTTGGATTATGATGACACTTAGAACTATCATGGCGACACTAGGTCACTTAGACGGAAGTGGTCATTATCTAAAACTTTTGAAAAAAAGACATAAACGAAGTATTAGAAAAACAGTGAATAAAACAACATCAAGCTAACCTTCCCTTTATCGTTAAAATTGTTATGGTCATTGTAATCCAAATTCAGTTTAGAAACAAGCACACATATTACAACGTATTTATGACCTTTTTCGTATTAAATAGACTCTATTTGTTTTCTAAAATGAGGGTAATCTTATAAGAAAGCAATGGTTTTCAAAAATACTCTCAAGATAAACGAATATGTATTATTATTATATGACTGGTGTTTTTGCTGTATTTTGATTGGCCAATACGTTTTTCAGAAGTATTCATCAACTGCGATATCGATCCCGAAATCGGCGGCGAAAAGCACGCGAGGTTACTGGACTCAGTCCAGATACCTCTCACGAGTCCAGTAACCTGTGTCAAAAATAAATCGAGGGAAACTCCCTTGAGATGTGATGTCATAATCACTTTTGACGTCGAGTCGTACCCAAATATAGCGTAACGGGAGTCTCCTTATTCAATGACGTCGGGATAATCTATTGTGACGTCATTATTATAGTCAGCAACATATATGGCGGAAGTCAATAGGTTTACTGTGATCAAAGGTGATCAACTGGGAACTTCATTGTATGGAAAACGTTCACGGATACCAGACGGGCAGTTGATGCAGCGATAAAATATCCCGGTTACATCAGTCTAAAACATTAGCAAGAAGCATTTGGATTTTTACCATATACTTCGTGTAATGGATAAACTACTTTTGTATAGAAAACATTTGCAAATATTATGATATTTGTTGTAGTAAAGTCTTTTTGAATAACCGGGTTAATATCCTGTAAATATCATATAATTAAACAGTTATCGACCTATTTTAAGGTGGATACGTTGAGTTATCAACCCTCGAAAATGATATAACCCTCGGAATATATCACTTACTCGCTTTGATAACTCACCGTATCCACCTGAAAATAGGTCAATAATTGTATAATATCATATACAATATGAAAATGATCGTCCATGTGAAACCCTAGAAGGATTCAGCTCAATTATATGATGGATCCTCAAATACGTTACATCGGCTAAATGACCCCAGGTAAAGTTTAGGTCATGTTTACCCCCAAAATAGCTTAAAGATCAATTAATGCCAAAAATTTAACTTAAAATTCACCTGAAATTGAAGTTGATTTCACATTTTAGATTTGTTTAGGTTAATATGATCTGAAATTAAACTGATAGTGATCTGGATTTTTCTTTGTGTGGAATTGACTCAAGTTCTGGCGGATTTCTTGTTACTCTGGTGAGGCTTCAGTCTCGTTTCAACATAAATCAAAGACTTTTTGTGATTTTTAAAAACTAATTGTCGCAATCTGTAGCAAGTTGCCATACAGAAAATATTTTTTTTTTAAATTAGACTCCCATTGCTAGATTGTAGATTTTTTATACACACATATTAAGAAATGGTTGCCGTTTAGAAATAGTGCATTTCTTATACGTTATTATACTCAATATTTTTACTTAAGGACGACACCTCTGAGAAGTCAAAATTTTCTTGTGTAAAACTCTTATAGATTTTTGGAAATAGGAGTTCATACCATACAAGAAAATGGAAGAAAAAACATATGTCGGTGTGCTTGTTTTTGAGCTATTGTCACTCAAAGATACCAAGTTGACAAAATATTGGATTTTTTTAGAATTTTTGCCGTTTTGACCATATACACAAGAGTTGAATGGTCTATAACTTTCGTTCTTTTGGTCATAGTGAAAACTGTTTAAGTGTTATACATATTTTTCTCCGTCTGCCTGAGGCTTAAACTTTCTAATTTTACCACTTTTTATAAAGTTGCAGCACTGGGAGTATCTTTGATTATAAAAGTAAAAAATCTTTTAACGTGTACACGTGAAAAATAGGCTCGAAAGATGCCGAATCATTCCGAACTCTTCCGAACATCGTCGCGACAATCTCGAAGTAAAACGAGTTGTTAAACCAAGAGAAAATGTCAACAATTTTTCATAAACAAAATATGTGGTCGACCTCATCAGACTCTCTCTACAAAGGAAATAATGCTCGCACATTACAATATTTGATACACACAACATTTTACGGTAATGTGTAAATTATGTGTTTCAAATACTCAATCTGTGGACATATACTAGCATGATTTGCTCATATAGGCCAGAAGGAAAACGTTAACAGACACGTGTGTGCTTACGCCAGTTACCTGGCTCACAACGTGCAGGTCGTGTAGAACGTCAGTCACGTGATACGATTAGGAATCCGACAAAACCCGAAGTCACTGAACATGGCAGTGATTGAAGGCGCTTTATTCAAAACCAGGAATATATGATTCCTAGATTTCGGCTCTCTTATAGGCCGACATATGCTTTTGGGGAGCTAAATCATCAGGTTACATGTCAATGTTTAAATATCAAATGTTTAAGTTACATATCGTTACAGTGAAATTAGCAGCAATGCAACTTTAAAGCCATAATTTCCTAATGAGATGTTTGATATGTATGGAAGTTTGAAGAATTTATTTTCATGTAGTCTTCTTTAAAAGTATAGTTTTGATTAATAAGACACATATTTTTTCTCAGAATAACAACATATGCTACCCCTACCCCTTAATTTTGAGTTACAAAATACACCATTTTCAGCCATTTTTGCCAAATTTAACCCTTTATACAAACAGTTGTGGTATTAAACTTTTGTTAATATTTTGCATATCAATAGGGGATGGGTTGTTCTTTCTAAATTAGGCAGAAAAATGGGGGGGGGGGGGGTAAGTGTGCTTACTTTTTTGCCCCATTTGAATATGTGTTATTTTTCAGTATTTTAGAGTAAAAAATAAAAGTGCTCAAATTACCATTAAATGTAAAAATAAAGTTACAAAAGCGTATCACTTCACGCAATAATGCTCACTATTTTTAATAACCACGAACCTAGTAAAGATTAACAGCAAAAATAAATTAGCTCGATACAGCTAAAAATGCTGGTGCAGTGATGATTTAATTAAAATCAATTTCAGTGAAAAGTGGTTAAACTATGGCTCTACTCAAAGAGGAAAAAGACACAATTTCAAAATGGCCGCCAAATGGGCCATTTCTTAAAATCCCTGTATAAAGAAATCTACTGAAAATAGAAATGTAATTTTTTGACAAAATTTGCATCTGGCAACTTGCTACAGATATTGATAAAATTTATTTGAAAATCTCATAACTTCTTTGATCTTTGTCGAAACGAGACTTCAACGGGACTGAAACCTCAGAAGAATACATCCATAAATCTTCGGTGTGACATTTGTAGCTATATTAAGTGAATGTTTGTGGTCATTTTTTTTTTACTAGTGGGCGATACCTTAAGGAATGCCGCAAATGAAATGAAGAGAATTGCGAACGGGATTTATCTCTAGCTAAAAGAGCGATTTCACTAACCCATGAAATAATATGCCACAGTTTAATGTCATTTTACGATTTAAGTCTATTTGACCCTTGTGACTGTTACCTTGAATGAAAGTCAAGGTCATTCATTTGATCAAACTTGGTAGCCCGTCATCTCAGCATACTACAAACGTAATACCATTGCTGCAGGCCTGTCAGATATTGATAGAGGAGTCATTTAAAGATTTTAGCTAATTTGAACCTTGATTGAAGGTAATTAGGGCATTTATTTGAACAAATTTGGTAGCCTTCCATTTCAGCATGTTACAGGCCCAACATCAGGTCTGCTGAAAATAACTTATTGCAGTGTGAATAAAACTCCCAATCCCAATTCAAAACTAGTAGCCAATTCTATTATGACTTATCCTTATCTTCGGAAGTATATTTTAATTCCATAACAAAAATGTAAAGAATGTACACATTTAACACACCTTTTTGTTGAATAAAATATGTTACAAGTTAGTAAATTAAAATGTATTTTAAGCTTCTCCAATGAAATAAAGCAAAAAAAAATGATTATATAGTATTTTACCCTGACATATGACTTCATAATCACTTAAAAGTGACAATTCTGAATATGCATTAAATGTTAATTTATATTGGAATTAACCAGTTCTTTTGAAAGTTAAAGTTGTAATTGGTATAAATGTGATCTGCCTACAGGCATGTGCTGTGGAGTGATCCTTGTTTGTAGTGCAAAGAAATAAAGAATAAGCTGGACATTAATAAAACAAACAAGCTCGCCAGCCGAACTTGAACACAACCACATCAGTGGAGAAATGTACTCAAATCACTCTTACAATAGTGTATTTACCTTTTAATTTGCATTATTTTGTTTTAAAAGTAACTTTACCTAGTATAAGTAGCACCAAAATGGCTATATAATGATTTTTTGTATCCTTTGTGAAAATTTGCCTTAATTTTGGTCTGCGAAATTATTTTTTCATTAATTCTATGCATTTATGGCCCATGGGGACATGCATTGTTTATTATACCGAATAATATTACTTAAATCTGTGGTGATCGAGTAAATATTTCCGTGTTAAGTATATACGCTTCGTCCGTCATCATTGTGCAATTGGAAGGGGAGATAACTCTGTGTGAAAGATGAACGGTCACCATGGGGACATGCACCTTAGGGAAATATGATGCTTTATTATATGATGCCTTATTTCCCTTGAGGGAAACACAATTTCTTATTTCTAAGTCATGTGATATATTTTAACTATTCATAGACACTGTTACATATTTTGCATTATACTTGGAGACACTCTATAGCTCAAAAATGACTAAAATAGAAAATTACCTTCCTTTAATCAGTCACAATGTGATTTCTGTAACAATTAAAAATGGAACAGCATACCAGGTGATACTTCAATTATAAATAATGATTAAAGGTACAATTCAGCCTAAGAGTATACAATAAAATTAGCACCTATATCGGAAAGAAACCAGATCTAATAGATATTAGATTAGTTGTTTTTACTGTGATATGCCAGAAAAGCCAACTGTAGTGAAATGTATGTGAAAAGTTCAAACTCGCTTACTGTCCGTCATTACACATATAGTGGTCGGATAGATGTATGCCGAACACTGGCCCTTGTCAGTGCAGTAAAAAAAATTTTGTCTAAACTACCCAAATCGCTTGACTTTCAGTATTGTGTTTACTTTATTAGATGCATGTTCTTGTCTAAAAATAATTTCATCAACTACTCAGTGGTTATGTATTGCAATTGTTTAACGTGAGTGACTTTGGCTCGTGTATGGGTATAGCGTACATGTTTTACCTGCTTAATCGTACTGATCAACAATTTGGAATTTCAATCAAAATACTTAACAATGTCGTGAAATTTGTCAATATTTCTTGTTATGTTTAATAAGGAATGTAGAACAATACATTTATGTCATAGTGGTTATGTAACAGAATTAGCCTCACTGAATTGTCCATTTAAGAATTTGGTAAATGAAAGCACACCCTTTCAAAGTCAGTTTACAGTAGTAATGGAGAAATTCATTATTTTTAATTTCATAATTGAATCAATCTAGTTATACTATCTTTCCCTATTAGGGCCAACTTTAGATTGCTTTTACAGTACTGATCCTTCATGAATGTTTGTTATCGCAGTGTTACAGCCCTGTAAGCATAGGACCACGGTGGACGACATATTAACACAAGCCCTCCACCTCTGGGATGCGAGTTCGAATCCCATGTGGGGCAGTTGCCAGGTACTGACCACTGGTTGGTGGCTTTTCTCCGAGTACTCCGGCTTTCCTCCAACAACAAACCTGGTATGTCCTTACATGACCCTGGCTGTTAATATGACGTTAAACTAATAAAACCAAAACCATAAATACTCAATGACATCACCAATATCGGCTCAAATCCTACTGACACTGTTGTTCTGCAGTAGATAAAATGATTCTCAATCTAATGATAATCACATGATATGAAAAATTGGGAAATGTCACGTATATGACATCACAAATTTTGCATTCTTACTGGAAACATGTATTTTTTATGAATAATTATGTAAAAGTTTCTGCTAACCCTATTTTATCAAATAGAGACCGTTTTTCCTCATAAAAAAAAGAAATTGGTAACAGTCGACAATATCATCCTGGCCGAACACTCGATCTCTTACAAATACAAACATTTTAGGGAACAAGAAAAGTTAAAGAGTTTTTACAAGAATAACAAAATAGCACTATAGATTCCATGGATATGAATGGTATGACACTCAATAAGTTATTATATATCGAGTTCGTTTTTCAAACAATAACAATAATTTTAGCTGAATCATTAAACATTAAAGCCACACTATACGTATTTATCTACAAAAAATCAAGTTATATTCGACTCCGATATTGTTAGTATTTGTAGATGTAGTTGAAATTAAGATATATTATAGAATATTTATAACGTTTTTTTTTTTTTAATAACTTTGGTACAGCAGTTGTTGAAAGTCGATACATGGAAACATGCCTTCATTTTAAACTGGTCGTCATAGAAGTTACGATTACTGCCGAACGGAAGTCGGAAAGTTCTTGACCCGTTACGTAGTTACGGTAGTCACATGACGTTCTCGGTAAGGACATTACAATGTCGGCTAACTTCGGCTTGTTTGACTAAGTGGGACCCACCTAGCGATGTTTATTATTTATTTGCTTTTCAAAAAATTATTTCGAATCATAATCGCTCATCTTGACTTCGATTAAGTACTGTCTCTGCAGGATTTACAACAGGATTTGTTTCCAAAATTTCCAACAATTCACGAAAAAATAAGAAAGATACGGATATTGGGCCTTTAACATTGATGATGAAGAATGAAGATGAGAAAATAAGCCAATTACCTCCCCTTACCCATAAAGGTTAAAATCTTGGTTTGGACCAACCTGAACGACATCGAGTATTACACATACAACCTGAACGACATCGGGCATTACTTGTATAATTAATCTGCACAACATATGCAATTTCATTATGATATTCAGATAGTATTTCTCCATTTCCTGTGCTTATTCATGCAAATTAATATCATGAAAATCTGCCAAAAATTTGACATGACCTTTGACCCAAAATTGCAGAAAATTATACACAATACATTTCAAAGAATCCTTCTGTGAAGGAATATGTATCTGTTTGTATTTTCTATGGAATTTGTCAGCAGGGGGAGATAACTCCATATTGCAGGAAATTTTGAGCACAGCCAACTTATAAACTTACAAACCTGGTGCTATGTGTCTTGGTATGTAAGTTGTTGTGCATTAAATACATACTGTTTCCTTAAAGTTGTATTTCTGGTAATTTTCATTGTAACGATATGTCGCTTTAATATTTGATATTTGAAAATGGACATGTAACTTAATGATTAAGCTCCCCAAAACCATATGTCAGCCTGTAAGATAGCCGAAATCTAGGGATCATATATTCCTGGTTTTGAATAAAACGCCTTCAATCACCGCCATGTTCAGTACCTTCGGGTTTTGTCGGAATTCCGAATCGTATCACGTGACTGACGTCCACACGTCCTGCACGTGGTGATCAAGGTAACTAGCGTAAGCGCACATGTGTTTGTTTACGTTTTCCTTCTGGCTAAAATGAGCAAATCGTGCTGGTATATGTATATGTATGTCCACAGAGCGAGTATTTGAAACATCCAATACACGCATTGACGTAATTCAATAGTGTGTGTATCAAATATTGTAATGAGCGGGAATTAATTTCTTTGTAAATCCAGTTTGCTGAGGTCGACCACATATTTTGTTTATGAAAAATTGTTGACATTTTCTCTTGGTTTCACAACTCTCGTGTTACTTCGAGATTGTCGCGACGACGTTCGGAAGAGTTCGGAATGATTCGGCATCTTTCGAGCCTATTTTCCACGTGTACACGTTAAAAAGATTTGTTACATTTATAATTAAAAATACTTCCAGTGCTGTAACTTTATAAAAAGTGGTAAAATTAGAAAGTTTTAAACTCAGACAGACGGCGAAAAATAGTTTTCATTACGACAAAAAGAGCGAAAGTGATAGACCATACAACTTTAAATTAGATAAAAAAAACTCAATGAACAGAAAAGGATGGATGTAGCATCGCGTAATGGGTATGTCCAGACCATTGGTCTTTTAATGAAGCAACCCGGCCCCCCTCCACCACCACCACCCTCGGATAAAAAATATGAATGCGGTTTTATTATAATTTAAAAGTCATACATCTAAAATCAATATTACATTAATATTGATAACAATATTATGTTATCATACCATTTAGTGAGGCGCTATAAACATGGTATAACAAGAGACATGTTGATTTTAATTCTGAAAAATACAGGCCCCCCCCCCCCAACTTAACACACTATACATGATAGGGTGCACATTTATGTATATTGTATGTACATGTGTGCCAGTATACATATGTACTAGTGTTGGGAATCGGTTGCAATTTCATGATCGATCATCAGTTTTGTGTAACCAATCGGTAATCAATTAAAATCGATTTTATTTGTCTTTGGTCGCACTGAAGACCGTGTACGTTTTCCAGGAAAATCATACACACTTTCTTATACACATGTTGCCATGTTCTCAGGTGGTTTAAGTATGTTTTCACAAATATAAACGTACTCCTCTGAACGTTTACATTACTACGTATGCGTATGTGCTCTTCAATTTGTTTAGACGCTTGACAATTGATTTACAAAATTTTGCTTTTGTTCGTCATGTGTATGCTAAAATCAGTGAAATTCCGCTAACATCACAATTTACATCAAATAGCTATCTTTGATCAAACGCACCACCATATAATAGTATTACATTTTTAACTTTGTTTTAAACAATGTTTTACTCATAGATAAGACAATACATGTAGAATACAATTCAATAATGTACATTAGGATTTGGTAACAAGCTTTAAGCTTATATATTTACATTTTCACTTCGCTCCGCCTCAATGAAACTAGTAAACTCCGATCACTTCATTTCCCAATGAAGATGCTTGGTCACGCGCTGACCTCTGACCGGCGTGAGAATACATTTTGACATTGTTTACATTTTGACCTACATTGTAGTTTTACGCCGCTTCAGTTTTGAACGAACTTTCTGCGATGTGGCCTATCGTTGTACATTTAGAAACACAGACAGGAATGCTTGATAAAGTGATATTAGAAATTGTCAGTAATATAATATTATAGTCGCCTAGAGATATTTTACACGTATTTTGATGAAACACTGAATTAGGCTCAAGCCCAGGTAAAAAAATGCTGAGCATAGCCTGAACCGGGGATGCTTCAAAGCTCTCTATTTATTAGGCCTAAATATATGCACTGCTGACAAGTAAACAAAGCATGAAATTAAAACTAAAAGCATCTATTTGTTTAATGTTTAGAGAAATATCTTAATTTAAGCACACGTAAGAAAATTTTAACAATTATCTTCAAAAAGTGTAATTTGGGTAGCGTCACGTTAGGACCGAACGCAGTGAGGTTCACCACTCATAGCATAGCCTAGTAGGCATAATCGAACGCAAATAGTTTAATGTGTACAATATATGTGAAACGGTGTCATACATGTAAGCTTAGAAACGATAGATTCCATGAAAATACGCTCAAATAGCAAACAGGCTAATTTCAGTGACATTAAGCCTAACGAAACGATTCTGTGAGTGTCAAAATCCACGGCATTGGAGGGTCGTTGGAAACCGCCAACTTTTCAAATCGATGTTTCTCTACTTACTTTATACCGAATTTTAATCCCCAAACTCCAGTAGACAGAGAAGTTATCACATTTCAAGAATAACACAGAAGTCTTCCAGTGATCTGCGACTAAGTCCCGCATTTTAACACGTTTTATTGAGCCCCGGAAGCATGATTATTGGACTGCATCACATACTACAGACACAGGGGTTGGATTTCACAACAGGTTTAGTTAATACATATTTAAATGTCAGCTACAAATAATTATCAGACGGAAATACAACATTCAGTTAATTCCATAACAATTATAATTGAGTTTTAAAAGGTTTGATTATGTTTAGATACCAACTATTCAGCATTTTCACCACAATCGTCATTTTCTTCGAAACCGGACCCCTGCTCAATCGAGCGACCGGATTACACATTGACTGCACTGCTAGTACTGCGCAGCAATTTTTGTATTTGAAGCTACATAATAATGTTTTATGAAAAATTTAAGCCATTAATTCTTGAATATAAAAACAATATTTCAAAATCTCCGTTTTTTATCGTAACAACGCACAAAGAATGAAGTTATTTTCGGAACTACATTTTGTGTTGCCTTGGTGACGAGAAGAACTGACTGGCGGCTGTTCCGTAGCTGTATATACATGTACGATAACTGGTACAATGTTGCAAAATTGTATAATAATCTTATACCGAACACATATAATTTGACTTTTTTTAACAGCGGAATTTTTAAATTGGTTAATGTAAATATAAGAATTGATTATCAATTTTGTTGCTTGCATTGACTGATGAAGAAAGTTAATCTCGTGCAAATGTTACATGAACTGCTTCGCAGTTCACTTCATTTGCACGAGATTAACTTTCTTCATCAGTCAATGCAAGCAAAAAATTGACAATCAATCCTTAAGTAAAATCATCTCCTTGTTTGTGGTAGGCGTATATCTTATAAAGTAGAGTAGTCAAAAAAGAAGGGGGGGGGGGGGCTATAGATACACAACAGTGTTTACTATCCGGGTACGGATCAATATTTCCATAATTATTTACATCTGTATGCAGCAATAGCATATACTATGTCATGTAAATAGTATGGTTATAAACAGAGAATTACATTGTATCTTGAGCCACATGTACGCATACATATGTAAAGGGGGTAAACCTAGTAAAGGAGCAATAGGAACATTGTATTTGAGTTTATAATACATGTACACAATTTACGACATGTTTAAGTAATTGTAATCATTACAATTACACTAATACACAAAATTAACTTTGGTTTGAATTCCTGTTTCCTATTCCCAAAAAATCTATATTAGAAAAGAAAGTAAGTTTATTCATCAGAAGATTTTGTTTTACTTTTTACCCGAGCAGATCTTTAGCTTTTTTGGTCAAATTGATATGAAAATATTTTGGCCATGTATGGTTGACTTCGTTTTATTTGGTTCTCGGCTATTTTGATTCATGACCAAATTCTATATTTTTTAGAGTGACATTGACCTGTTAAAGATCGATGTGGAAGGTACTGTATGGGCAGTTGTAGAGTATCTCTTGGACAGTGGCTTGCTACCGAGGATCAAACAGTTCCTAACGGAGTTCATATATCTAGGACTGGCCCAATAAATCTGAAAATCCCAAAAACTTACAAATATTCCGGAGAATAAGTCAAGAAATTTTCCTCCAGACTCCATTCCTTACAGCATACACCCGAGTGGGTACACCTCCAGGCCGATACATTTTATGTGAATTCCCTTTATGGTGGTACTAACCAATAAGGCTCTCTATCTCGCACCTGTTGGGGGGATTTTTTTTCGCAGATTGAGTATACGAGCATCTGTAATATCATTGATATAGCAGGTAGACTCGCCGCCTAAGCGAATCAATCGGCTAAGCGATATTTTGTCTTACATTTACACATTTTTTTCAATACTGAACGTTATCATATAAATAATATCATCATTGATTTTGTGTTAGCCACCCAGCAGGCGATGGATCCATGGAGGTCAAGTGGCATGTGTTTGTTTTACTGTATAGGTATTTAATCTCGCGGATGGAAAAATTCGCGACTTACTGTTTGAAAATTATTCGCAAGGAATTATTTTTGCGAATCTTTTTTGTAGACTTAAGAAAGAGACATAGTTTGAAATGTAATGCCTTCTGAAAAGTTTCCTTTTGTATTTAATTCGCAAATTTTGGTGAATCCTCGAAATTGGAACCCCAATTGGAAGCGTCTGTAGACCGTATAGCAACGACTACACCCAAGGCAACCTCGATAGCCAAGGGTATTCAGTATGATACTCTCCCTGAAACCGTTGGTGGATCTCGCGTCCAAATTAAAGTTCTTGCTTTCAAATTCTGATTGGAGGAGGCAAGGTTCAGCCGACATATGAAAACGCCATTAATATATGTCAATAACACTGAACAGATATCAATAGCAGTTTCCACCGAAGTCAAAAAGGGTTGCATTAACTATTAACTTTTAATGTTTCAGACCCGCTTAATCAAGAAGTTGGAAACGTTGCTCTCCAAACAGATAGGGAAGATACATATGTGCGTGGTTTCTGTTTCACATTATGCAAAAAAATAGACTTCGATCTCGTGATATAATTGGACACACCGGAGCTTGAAACGCAAAAACTAATAAATAATTATCAGACAAATATGGTAATCTTTGGTATTTTGATTCATTTGCATGAAACATGTTTTTCAAAGGGCACTGTCATTTTCTCAATCCATAGATCAATGATACAAACTTTTCATTGGTTGCTTAGAAATGGAACTGTGACGATCCAGCAGATGGCACAGTGTAGGATCTTCAGTTTTTACCCAGGTCCATCAAGAGATTCGGGCAGAGTATCGTACTGAATACCCTTGGCTAGCGACGCTGCACCCAATGATACCGACTTCATACCATAATTCCGATTGTATATGAATGATACCAACTCGTTATCGATGGTACACATAATGACTATGAACATACATGTAGTAGTATATATTGTTCATTCCTAGTCACTCAGCACACTGGTCGACATTACCATGACAACCAGACAACCATTTGTACATTCGTCATCGGCTTGTTGTTGGTGGATAATGGTGATTTCGGTGTTTAATTCGGTACAATAATGTTCTCGTAATATTTTGTTTAGTACATTTTCCACTAAACGTAGACTCCGCACAATAACTATGTAAATAAAAACATTAAACTTACGTATTTTTATTCTTTGTTATTTAACATGTATTAGATAATATTTTTTTTATCTATACTGTTTCGTAACTTGTCGATACCGTTCCTATACGATATATTTTGTGTACCTGCAAGACTCCTGAGAACCATACTTACACGTACAAGATCGACTCTTCCAAACATCATTACGGGAATGCAAAATTCCATTAGTGCTCCATCGTCGACAGAGCATAAACGATGTTCATCATTTGAACAGTAATTTGTGTTTAGTAATCGTGTATATATAGGTCTAATAAACATAAAAAGTAATATAGAATAATTCATTTTGCTTTTGGTGCATGCGCAATTAGTAGTTTATTCAAAAGTGCCATGGGATTTTTTCGGAATGCAATTAACTACTTTTCTATATTTCTTACAATTGTACTTGAAATAAAATAAGAAGCTTTAACTTTTCAACGGTAGTAATAGTGTAAAGTAAGTATATTTTTGTACCTGGAGAAAAATACTTATTCGTCTGCTCCTGTTTTTGATAGAGACCTTCATCAATTATTAGGTACTGGAACACATCACTCACAGTAATATCATGGAGCCTAGGCTATGAAAGGCCCGTCGTGTAAAAAAAACACAAACAATTTTATGCGTTAATCTTTTCAATACGTTAGAGTTGAAGACATAAGCTAACCAATCAAAGACGTCGTTTCATCAAGTCGTCAGATGAACAAACAATTGCAGACGACAGATTATAAACCCATACTATATGATGCTGACACAAAAGGCACACTAAATGCTTTGTAATTTGTTTAAACATTTGTTTAACATTTAGTTAACAGACGTCTGAGCTGGAGCGTAGAATGGGCCTACTATACATTTCGGTCGGGTACGAAATGGAGCCTACAAAATGTATGTGTCCTAGTGGAGCACTGCCTCAGAAAAACACTCGGCGCAATTCTCTATACTTTTTCGTAGGTTTCCAATTATTTTATGCGTATACATAAATTTATTATATTACTTTTGTCCAAAACAAATATAACGACCATTCTTAATATCTACCATACCACTCACAAAGCAACAAGTTTACAAATTGTTGACTTGCCGTATAATTTTCCCTTGAAAAGACCTTCAAATTTATATGTGCAAAAGTAAAGTCTCCTCGTGAATTTAATACTTCAAACAGTTCAGTTTTATTGCCTAGTTGGTAAGTGATATAAAACAAGTACGATAAAATGCATACAGACGCTTTAATAATGATTTGCGTAATCATTACTTTATCCCATTAGCAGTACAAGTAATAGGCACCAATTATATTGTAGCTCTAAATACGACACAATTAGATGTCAAAAAGTCTTTTTGGCTACAATATTGCAGCAACACTGAGACATTGTTCAATGCACTGCGTTTAGTTATTGTACGATGTCAATGATGTTACAAATAAAAAAGTTACTCTTGTTCTATCATCCCTACCCTCTCTTTCACCCCCCCCCCCCCTCTCTCTCTCTCTCTCTCTGAGAGAGGGAGAGTGCGATGGAGTGTGAGGTTGTATGTGTTTACATTAATATAAATACGAGTAAGCACAATTAAAAAAATAATTAAAAAAATTATTACTAGACCTTAAAATACCAGTTCGTACCAGTTTGGCGAATAAAAAACTTAAAGTTACTACATATCAAAACATTAATTAATTACTTATCTGCGATTCATATTACGTTTAACTTTATTATTTTTATATTGTTTCAACTGCAGGTGTATTGTATTTAGAAACACAGACGTTTTCAGATGCGCTGGAACCTCCTTGCTTGATCTCGACATGGTTAGAGTATTTATATTGGCTTTTACTATACGTTAATACACAGCAATCCAATACCTACAGTTGTTCATTTCTCCTTTCATGTCATCACCTTTATTTTGTATAACAGGAAACACATTGTAATTACGATTAAAGGTAGAAAGCAATGTGAGGTTACAACATTTCGTCAGAAAGGATCATTGTATTTACCTACACGTATCATAAGATACGTGTGTCCGAAATGTCCCTGTGGTCAATGTCACGTCATATATTAGATCTGTTGTTTCATTGATTGTTAGATATTTACCGGTAATTTGCGCCCGGTTTGACCCAAGGTTAGCTACATATAGGTTCTTTGTGCAGTGGACGAACCCGTTTGTGAGATCGAGATCACGTAAGTTTGCTTCTTCATTTTTTTAATTATAAATGATTTTTTATTTGTTAAGATCTGTACGATATGTGGGCGTTTCTGATTATTGATACGGTTGATTGGAATTATACGTTTGAATGAATTACTCACATCCTATACGGGAGATAACGTTTACGTGTTTGCAGCGTTGTGTATTGCACCGAGGTCAAGAACTGTCAGTGATTGCCGGTTCTCACATGCTTCACATTTTCTACACATACTTTGATTGATTTGGTTTATTTAGTTTTGCGTCCTATCAACAGCAAGGATCAACATGTTATTTTATCCCCCAATGTTGTATGTTAATTATATTAATTATTTGACTACACTTAGATCTACTGACTTTTGCAGCCGTGCTATATAAACCCCTACCGCTCTACCGCTGACTTGTATCGATGTATTGAATGAGTGTAACCGACTTGAAGAGTTTTACGTGCCGTCACGCTATCGTATCTGAGCACTATTGTAAACTATGGTTTACAGCATTACATATATAGAGGTTACACAACGAGCAGCTATTGGATATTTAATTTATTTCTCTCGAGTGAATTATATTTTAAAAGTTACAAAAGACACGAGCTTTAGCGAGTGTCTTTTGTAACTTTTAAAAAATAATTCACGAGAGGGAAATTAATTCAATATCCAATAGTTGCGAGTGGTGTGACCTGTTTCTACCACAATGTTTTTCGTGACAATAGGCCCACTTTTTTTTGCTAGAGTTCCATATGCAAATTAGGCGTAGTGATATAACTTGTATGATACAGAAACTAATTAATATGCAAAACATTCAATTTCGTGATTATTTTTTATTACTTTAATAATTGATAATACACAAATATTTCTATAAAATAATGATAATTAAATGTATTTGATATCCGAAACCCAGTCATTTCGTTCTCTTTAAATCAAATTGACTGGGGACTATATGCGCGCAAATTTAACAGTTGTGTGGCCTCGGCATGTGACGTAATTTTCCCGCGCGGATTGTTCAACCTACTCTAGTCCGTGTCACTGTCGGAGTAAAGCACCCTTGGCCTTTTGCGTTTCCTACAAGTACACACGGACTTGTTTTTGATGTTTATTGTGAAAGATCCACCATTAATGGGTCCCGAAAACAATGATGGGAGCGTGTTTGGTAATGGTGGTCTGTTTGATACGCTTTGAAGTTGAACATCGCCGTTTGATGACACTAGTGATGATGGCCGGGGGCCGAATGATGGATTGTTTGCTGGCTGACCGATCTGCTCTGAGTGCGCGTTCGACAATGTTCTTGAGATCGTCCTATGTTGGTTTGAGTTTATTGTCGAATAATTGTTAATACTCTGGATAATCTTGTGTCCGGAAATCTGAAAGGATAAAAAAAAATGCAAAAATATGCAAGTGATTCGTAAAAAGTTACAGTAGCCCTACTGTACCGAAATATTTGTGATGGGATGTTTTTTCTTAAATAAAGGTAAGTCTGCATTAAAAACACACATTTTGCTATCATTTAACGTACAAGAATATTTAGTAATACCTGCATAATCTGATTTGGAGGCAACCCGTTATCATTCAACTTCTGTACAAGATACTTTCTTGCGCTATGGTTCGTGAGGCGCTTTCCATTTCCCCCTGTTTTGCTCGTCAAGCCTAAAACATTTTTATTGCAAATATTGAAAAATCCTGTATCACAGGTCATAATTCAGTAATCATTTAGTATTAAAGTGCAAATAACCAGGACAATCGACCTTGACCTGTTGTGTGAAATTTTGAAATGCAACATGACATCGTGTACTGTTTCAGTACACACTGTAATACATTGTATAGCCTGTGTACAATCTGAAAGGGGCGGGGCTTAGTTTTTGTTATTTTGTTGACAGCAGCTGTTTATTATAATGGAAGTTTAGGATGAATTCATAAAATAGTACCTGCATTTTCTGCCATTGTAGTCATGAATCTTCCCATTTTATTTACGCCGGCAGGCTGGCACTTAAACCACCTGCTAGATTTGTCCATGTTTGTATTAGTGGCGATATAATAGGGGGCATCATCATGGCAGTATGTTGGCGGACGGCGAGATTGGTAGACTTTACAAGTGGCGACAGGGCAGCGTGATGGGGTATTAGGGGTAGCCCAGGCGCGCGGGGGGACGGCCCTTACATTCTTAGGATTTGATCCAGGCCTTGTTTTAGTTTGCCGTTCACGAAATTCAATGTACTCATTATTCTCTGAATCTTTACATAGCTTAATATCCCACCAACACATATCCCTATGTTCAGTAACACCTCGCATGCCAAAATGCACAGTATTTAGAAACCAAACTGTTCTTAACAAACTGTCAGGGTTGTGTGAACCAAGTTGACCTACGTCATACAATTTATCTATGTCTTTGTCTGAAACAGCATCAGCCCTCTTTTCTAAATTTCCCTTTCCCTCTCGTTTTAGCTTTTTTTGCTTAGATTTGATAACCTCCATTACCTTAGAAAACTCTACACTTGTTGTTAGTTGTTTGCCGTAATCTTTCGATATCAAATACCGATCAATGCTACATGCCATGTTTCTAATGGTAGCAGGTTCATATTCCTTTCCATGATTGTTTCTAACATTCATAAAAACGATACAAAGTAACTTGTTCAGCTGAACTGGCGGAATCGATTCTAATGGCCTGTTTTTCTTGAGAAATCTCGTACTTTTTCATATCTAAATCAGTTTATTTCTTAGTGTTTTTGTTGACCTCTGAAGCAATGAATCTGTCAACATCAAAATCTTCTAATGAATCTTTGTCTGACAAATATGGATCATGGGGCTTATCAACTGGGGGTGTTAATGTACTCTGAATGGTTTCCGATATCGTGACAGATCTAACGTTAGTTTGTGATATTGTAACGTCGCGACCCGGGCATGACGGTATGACGTCGAACCGATACCGGGCTTCAGTTGCTATTTTGCCTGAATCAAACTGAATTTCAAATCGGTCGAAATAATTAGTGTCTGCCTTTGACATATACTTGATTACTCCCCTTTCCCCGTCACATAGCTTCACACTGTCGCCAATATTGACCAAATCTTCGTCCATCGCAGCCATGATGTTGACGTTGAAAGCAGACGACGTAAACATTGATCACGTGGGGTAGAAAAAGTAGTACCGGTCAAAGGTCAATTTCTCCACCAATCAAAACGCCGGAAGGTTATATTCCACTAGTGGAATATCAATATATATAATTAACGGTGTGTACATATATATATATATAACCAATGGCCTGAGAGTTGAATAAATCGACACATTGTGGTAGAAAAACATTTCTACCACAATGTGTCGATTTATTCAACTCTCAGGCCATTGGTTATATGTACACACCGTTAATTATATATATTGATATTCCACTAGTGGAATATAACCTTCCGGCGTTTTGATTGGTAGAGAAATTGACCTTTGACCGGTACTACTTTTTCTACCCCACGTGATCAATGTTTACGTCGTCTGCTTTCAACGTCAACATCATGGCTGCGATGGACGAAGATTTGGTCAATATTGGCGACAGTGTGAAGCTATGTGACGGGGAAAGGGGAGTAATCAAGTATATGTCAAAGGCAGACACTAATTATTTCGACCGATTTGAAATTCAGTTTGATTCAGGCAAAATAGCAACTGAAGCCCGGTATCGGTTCGACGTCATACCGTCATGCCCGGGTCGCGACGTTACAATATCACAAACTAACGTTAGATCTGTCACGATATCGGAAACCATTCAGAGTACATTAACACCCCCAGTTGATAAGCCCCATGATCCATATTTGTCAGACAAAGATTCATTAGAAGATTTTGATGTTGACAGATTCATTGCTTCAGAGGTCAACAAAAACACTAAGAAATAAACTGATTTAGATATGAAAAAGTACGAGATTTCTCAAGAAAAACAGGCCATTAGAATCGATTCCGCCAGTTCAGCTGAACAAGTTACTTTGTATCGTTTTTATGAATGTTAGAAACAATCATGGAAAGGAATATGAACCTGCTACCATTAGAAACATGGCATGTAGCATTGATCGGTATTTGATATCGAAAGATTACGGCAAACAACTAACAACAAGTGTAGAGTTTTCTAAGGTAATGGAGGTTATCAAATCTAAGCAAAAAAAGCTAAAACGAGAGGGAAAGGGAAATTTAGAAAAGAGGGCTGATGCTGTTTCAGACAAAGACATAGATAAATTGTATGACGTAGGTCAACTTGGTTCACACAACCCTGACAGTTTGTTAAGAACAGTTTGGTTTCTAAATACTGTGCATTTTGGCATGCGAGGTGTTACTGAACATAGGGATATGTGTTGGGGGGATATTAAGCTATGTAAAGATTCAGAGAATAATGAGTACATTGAATTTCGTGAACGGCAAACTAAAACAAGGCCTGGATCAAATCCTAAGAATGTAAGGGCCGTCCCCCCGCTCGCCTGGGCTACCCCTAAAACCCCATCACGCTGCCCTGTCGCCACTTATAAGGTCTACCAATCTCGCCGTCCGCCAACATACTGCCATGATGATGCCCCCTATTATATCGCCACTAATACAAATATGGACAAATCTAGCAGGTGGTTTAAGTGCCAGCCTGTCGGCGTAAATAAACTGGAAAGATTCATGACTACAATGGCAGAAAATGCAGGTACTATTTTATGAATTCATCCTAAACTTCCATTATAATAAACAGCTGCTGTCAACAAAATAACAAAAACTAAGCCCCGCCCCTTTCAGATTGTACACAGGCTATACAATGTATTACAGTGTGTACTGAAACAGTACACGATGTCATGTTGCATTTCAAAATTTCACACAACAGGTCAAGGTCGATTGTCCTGGTTATTTGCACTTTAATACTAAATGATTACTGAATTACGACCCGTGATACAGGATTTTTCAATATTTGCAATAAAAATGTTTTAGGCTTGACGAGCAAAACAGGGGGAAATGGAAAGCGCCTTACGAACCATAGCGCAAGAAAGTATCTTGTACAGAAGTTGAATGATAACGGGTTGCCTCCCAATCAGATTATGCAGGTATTAATAAATATTCTTGTACGTTAAATGATAACAAAATGTGTGTTTTTAATGCAGACTTACCTTTATTTAAGAAAATACATCCCATCACAAATATTTCGGTACAGTAGGGCTACTGTAACTTTTTTACGAATCACTTGCATATTTTTGCATTTTTTTTATCCTTTCAGATTTCCGGACACAAGAACATCCAGAGTATTAACAATTATTCGACAATAAACTCAAACCAACATAGGACGATCTCAAGAACATTGTCGAACGCGCACTCAGAGCAGATCGGTCAGCCAGCAAACAATCCATCATCCGGCCCCCGGCCATCATCACTAGTGTCATCAAACGGTGATGTTCAACTTCAAAACGTATCAAACAGACCACCATTACCAAACACGCTCCCGTCATTGTTTTCGGGACCCATTAATGGTGGATCTTTCACAATAAACATCAACAACAAGTCCGTGTGTACTTGTAGGAAACGCCAAAGGCCAAGGGTGCTTTACTCCGACAGTGACACGGACTAGAGTGGGTTGAACAATCCGCGCGGGAAAATTACGTCACATGCCAAGGCCACACAACTGTTAAATTTGCGCGCATATAGTCCCCGGTCAATATGATTTAAAGAGAATGAAATGACTGGGTTTCGGATATCAAATACATTTAATTATCATTATTTTATAGAAATATTTGTGTATTATCAATTATTAAAGTAATAAAAAATAATTACGAAATTGAATGTTTTGCATATTAATTAGTTTCTGTATCATACAGGTTATATCACTACGCCTAATTTGCATACGGAACTCTAGTAAAAAAAACGTGGGCCTATTGTCACGAAAAACATTGTGGTAGAAACAGGTCACACCACTCGCAACTATTGGATATTGAATTAATTTCCCTCTCGTGAATTATTTTTTAAAAGTTGCAAAAGACACTCGCTAAAGCTCGTGTCTTTTGTAACTTTTAAAAAATAATTCACTCGAGTGAAATAAATTCAATATCCAATAGCTGCTCGTTGTGTAACCTCTATATCTACACTTACATAGCATCTACAATAGCAACAATAATCAATAACTACAGTGATTGACTCACCGAAATAATACACGTCTGTTCAGGTTGACATCAAGGTAGAGAGAGAGCGCGAACACGCCGCGCGTGACCCTTGTCCGCAGGACTCGCTGACGTCACGGGTTTTGTGGTTCACAACACTCCTCCCCGTTTTATGAAAGATTGTTGAATTTGGGATTCCATATCGTTCACATTACCAACGACTATTTTAAAATCAGAGGCTCGTTTTAAAGCATAAATATGATAAGTAATGCACCTCCGATGAATTGAATGACAGTGATGGATTATATCAGTGTCTTTCCCTCGAAATCATCTGTTTATTATACATTTTATACGAATTTATTGATCTTTAAAAGCATGCTTAATGAAAATTATACTGCATTTGGATTAACATAAATAATTGTCTCTTCTGGTATTATTTTTTTTTTTTTATTTCTTTTATCTTTTTAAAGACATTTCATATAAATGCTTAGCTGCAATATTGTGGTTTAAAAGACTTTAAGATAGAAAATGGTGTCGTCTTTAGACCTACAATTGGTACCTATTACTGCTAATGGAGCAAAGTAATGATCATGGAATTCATTATTTCACGTTTGTATGTTTTTTATCGTGCTTGTTTTATACCACTTACCGACTAGGAGGTAATACTGAATCGTAGAAAATATGAAATTCACAGCGAGACATTTTTTGCCTTACATATACATGTAGAGGTGACTTTGAAGGGAATGTATACGACAAGTCTACAAATTGTGAATTTGACTTCTTGTGAGTGGTACAGTAGATATTATGAATAGTTTGTGTTGGACTAAAAATAGTATGTTAATGCTTGGTATAGTAGGCCGTGTACGTATATTCGTTCTAATCAATGTTATACAACAAATATATACTACTCAAAATTTGCCAAGGATCACATCTAAAATTTTAGGTAAAATTTGGTGGAAATGAAATCGGTATCGGTGTTATTTCCCTTCAATATAGTTGTACACATGCATGTAAAACGTCTCTATGTATCGTGTGTCAGTCCGGTCAGTCACTCATAAAGTCAGCGACACGTGCGTACACTTATAACGTGTATACCTGTAGGATAGCGTACATAGTGAATGCCACATAATTGCGTTTTTGTAAAAGAACTTTTTTTGCATTTCTTGACTGTTGTAAATATGTTTCTCTACACAATGCATTTTGTAAAGAGACTAATAAAGTTTGAAGTCTACATTTTTATTGGTGTTTTGACAGAGAGTATGTCCCGACAACACACAAGACATCGTTTAAATGTTTCTGATATGTATAGGGGCATCGGTATGTTACAGTCTGGTAGGTCTCAACGCGATGTAGCCAATGAACTTGGTGTGTCCTAGAGTGTTGTGTCACGCATATGAAATCGGTATCAAACTTTTGGAACTGTTGTTAGACGACACGCAGGATGTCGGCAACGGTCTATATTAAAGCGCCAGGACCGATATCTCGTCATTGAAGCACACCAGGCAGGTCTAAGGTCTCGTAGACATGCAGTAAGAACTCCCTTGCCTGGTAGGCACGCTCAGGCTAGACTTACATCGGCCTGCGATCATGCGAGATGGACTATCAGAGACTGGACCCCTGGTGTGTTCATAGACGAGCCCAGATGCTGTATTGACTTCACAGACAGGAGTGCTAGGAAGTGAAGAGTACCAAATGAACGATTTCACACAGCCAACTTCTGGATCGATAACAACACAATCGATATGGCGGCGGGTCTGTGATCGCCTGGGGCGGTATAGGTGTGACGTTTACCGGGTCCGTACCAGTCACAATTAACTGATGATATATACAGTGTCTACAATATCTACTGTTCCTATCAAACTACTCAGTGCAAATACAATATGTATATACAGATACTACACAGCTGGCCTAGCTGTGATCCTGTATACTATCTATCCCTAAATATTTACAGTCAGTGGTGAATTGATAGTATATATAAAACCCGTTGATTTCAACCAAAGGCTACTCAACTTTATTTCTCGATAGATTGAGTATGTCACGCGCGATTTGGAGCCGCGCGGATTAATTTATGATGGTCCAAATCAGAAACTTTTGGTGTTTTCAGTACCGAACGTACGTTCCAATGGCCAACACTACAAACACGCCGTCTACAATCACGACTCATCCTCCTATACAAAATCACACACCATCTCGTTGCCATCAACCCAGAACAATACCTAACACCTGTAGACACCCGCACTAGACACATACATCCCTATGCATACAGACACATCGCCGCCACAAAGGATACATTTAAGTACTCCTTTTTCCCACACACCATCACATACTGGAATCTCCTCCCTGTGGCAACAGTACAAAACACTACACTGGAGGGCTTCAAGGCAAACATAAACAACGTAGCCCTTGAAGCCCCCACTCACAAATAAACACCTCATTTTTTATCATGATTTTAACCTATCTACTTTTATCTATTCCAGCACCAAAAAAAAAAAAAAAAGGCACTGTATATAACCCCTTCCCCCACGCCACTGAACCAATCACTCACCTAAAATCGTCACTATTGACGGCTGGTGACTCACCAAAGAAGAAGAAGAAGAAGATGAACATGTACATGTATCAAAATAGGTTTGAACACATGCATGTACGTGTGTAAATACAAATGTAGAAAAGTTACATTGTTTATGTTACTACCGTACCTCTTTGAGCAATGCTTCCGTGCGTATGATAAATAAACAATGTTGTACAATGTACAGTTTTGCACATTCCGATGACGTCGCAATGTTTACATGTTGTGTGTCGGTGAGTGTGTGATGGTGAGTCTGTGTTGTTCGCTACAACATGTAGTATACATCTATTTGTATTTTTAACAGCTTTGGTTGTACGCAAATAGATAAGATATGTCAGGACAACATCAGTCTTTGAGTTGGATAAGTTTAACCAAAACGACCTAGCACGACAATGCATTTTTGTTCATCTCGGTGGACAGACAAGTCCTGTACGTTATCTACTGTGAATCGGTGAGAGTAGGCCTAACATACACATTGAATGTACGTTTGGGTGTTTCGAAATATCAATGAAACTGAATCATACAATTGTAGCTTTACAATACTTGTAAAGCTTGTTTCATGGACCGCTTCGCGGTCCATTCCAAATATCGATACCCTACTCAACTTTATCCTTCGATAGAACCACCAGAAAGAGACTTTAATCCTTAAATATTATAACAAGATCAATCCTAATGATTACTCAGTGCCCCTGAGCGATCATGATAACCTAAGATCAAAATATACAAACAGCATAAACCATACAGATCAGAATAATTATTAAATGATTAGTAACAAATATTGAATGAGCCTTAAGCATATGCGAGTAGTCTCCCCTAACTTGGGTGATTCGATAATCCCTACTCGCACATATATAACAAGACTACGATAAAACTCATATACTATTGTCAATAAGAACCTTTCCCTAATGCCTAACACTACCGAGTACTCAAAATCGCTACAGTACTGCAATTGAGCACTCACGTTTACCGAGTACTCTCAGAGCAATCACCCCAGCAATGATTCACACACAATCATTACATATTACCGAGTACTCTCAATGATTCATGTAAACGTAATCATTCAACGAGCAATCCCAAGGCTCAGTTTTCAAATTACTCTCCAGAGTATTCAGGAACTTCAATCACCGATCTCAACTCTACCGTAAATTATTAACAACTGACGCATATAGGCAAGCCTTGTTCAGACACATCTATATTTACCTTGTATTACTTCAAAAAAGTGTTCTCGCTTCAACAGTTCGTCCAACAATAATAAAAACTCGCTGAAACCGCGGCTTTATATACTGCCGGGCACCGACAATAGCGCCATCTATTTACAACAATACTAGGCCCTAGAACGCTTAACACACATAGCTTAACATTACAAGCGTCTACTTGACGGCGAGACTAACAAGCAAACTAGAGCGGACAGCGATTCCGGATAGCATGGTTATACAACCGTAATTCACCAGACTACCCACGCCTCCGAGCAACACGTGTCCTCACGAGCCATTACAGAAATCTAAAAGATATAAAATAGATTCAGGACAAAGGGTTTTGTCAGAATAAATTGTTGTGATTTTTCTATACACCACTATGGACATAGTTATGATGGTGTTGTGCTCCCTATATTGTGTCCGCTGGGGAGTTATCGCCCTTCACCGGATGTGAAGATGAAAGAGAACGCGCTGAATTCAGAAGGAGGGCAGCGTTAGTTGTAAAGTGACAGGAACGCGCGTCGGAGACAACGACTCAAGAAGGAGCTGTGTTACCATGAACTGTATGTATACGACATTGCGTGTCTTCGAAATGAACTGAAGGAGGTTGCCTTGTTAACGTCATGAACGTGTGTATCAACTGTGATGTCGGTGTAATACGTGTGGAACTGTGGTGACGGCTGTACATGTGTTTACACCGTGTGGAAATTGGGTCACAGCGCGGGCGGCAATAGACTGTTGGTATAATTATAGTGTTATTGTGTAAACTCGACACCCCCTATTGTTTCGTTATTATGTCTAATTAAATGTTAAATGTATCTCAACGTCTCTGTCGTCATTTCATAGTCCAGCTTACAAATATCGTCCAATATACCTAACGAAAGATCCCAAAATAAATTAGTCTAGGGATAGGTTGAGCGGAATCGTCTTTGGACGTCGTCTGTTTCGTCTCCGCCCCATAGGAGATTTCAGAAAAGATGGCGATGACGTCACAGAAAGTTTACATCCGGGTCCTCAAAGGTACAAGTCCGGGAGCCGTATATATAGAGCATGGTGGATTCCCAGCCGTAGGCCAGGGTCATGTTTGTTTACATTTGATTATGAGCTATGGTACGTCAGTCGTGTGCTATTGGGCCATGCCCAGAGAAAACATACAAAAAATCGGAAGGTGTCACTTTCTTCTACATGATAAATGTCAAAGATAATGACTTAAAGCGAGCGTGGAAAGACCGAATATTGAACACTAGAAAAGATGTCCGCTCTCGGGACGAACTCAACCATGTTGCTATCTGCAGTAGACATTTCAAGGATGGAGACCCATCTAACATCCCTACTATAATTCCAAAGATTCATGGAGGTGAGGTTGTTTGGCCTGAGACAGAGAAGCAACGGCCTAAAGTTATTCGCCGAGCGCTAGATTTTAATGACAGTGCATCGCCGCCATCTTCGCCGCCCGATGTTGAATCCGAGCCTCCGCCATCACTTACGCCTAAATTTAAATCAGAATTACAACAGAAACTGGACCAGATACGCACTGTGATGACAGAAAGTCCCCCTAAAATTGTAAGCATTTTTTGTTTCATGTATATATTTATGTAAATCGAGTCACATGCTGGTTATTTTTAGGTGTACAGTCAGACACCTGTAACCTGTTCAGTCGGTCTAACATAAAAATTGTACTGTAGGCCTAATGTCTGTCGAGACTGGGGTACATTAGCACTGTAGTGCAACTAGTACGGCAACGATGTTTTGATCCGTTTCCGGTATCGCTTCCGCGACATGAAGACCACGGTACTGTGCTTCGTATCACTAATTTGCTGGCGTTACGGATGATACCATGATTCATGGTTTGTAGTGATTGCTGGAGAGTATGATAAGTTTCAACCATACCAAAACATATATTATTTTCTGTTTTCTTATATTTAAAAAAATGCATTTGAATATCACCCATGACAGAAAACACAACCAGATTTTTCGTTAAGCTTCGATTTGCCGACTTATATTGAGGTATAGTTTTACTGTGATTCAATATTGGAAAGCTTTAGACTTTCTCGTTTCCATTGGTATATAATTTGTTTACAATAATGTTAAAAATACTTATGAAATTCAACAATTTGTGTTCGATATCAGACCAGTGTCGCAACGGTTTCGAATTTCAATAGTGTACGGTTGAGACACAAGTTAAAAACAAAAGTTAGTGTACGGTTTGGTTTCTTTCTTTCAGATAATGACATGAAAATGAACCAATTTGTGTATTATTATTAGAATTAAATTCATTAGACATAATATTTAACGTGTACGCGATTAGACGACTTAGGGAAGCTTCAAGTAAAGTAAGTAATGCTATGATAATCCTAATTTTGTAGTAGACTAGAAATGGGTATACTAGTTTATCCCGTATTGCGCTTGATATACAGTAACCTTGTTCATGTCATATCGGCTATTGTAATTTGAAAAAGCATATCAAATAGCACGCACAAGGACTTAACTATACTTATAAATACTTCGTGCGAATTAGCACACCATAATAGAAATATATACATGTATATCATATGACTGTGTTTTAATATATATCCGCACCATGATAGATATGACAACCAATTTATGTCACACACCAATGCATGTCAAAATATGACAACGAATGCTTAATTACACTAGTGATACATACAAAAAAAACTATACTAGTCGTTCCAGTTATAAAGAAATAAATAGCTAAAGTTTAATAATAAAACGCGTTCGTTTACACGTCTGTATAGAGTAAGAATACTATTTGATAAGCAGTTGATGATTTTTGGGGAAATACTTGGTTCGATTTCTTCTGGTGTGTTGTAATCAGCAACCGATTAAACAATGACAGTATCTGACTGCCGATAAACCAAATATACAAAGATATATATACTTCTTCAATTTTAAGAATACATTGATATTATTCAACGAATTCTCACCTTTGTTTTTATGATATCTTGAACTCTGAAGAAATAATTAGCACACCAAAATCTACATGTAATTGCCAATGTAAATATTGAGAATTATCATACATTGGGTTTAATAGCCATACAGAGGTATCATACATTGGGTTTAATAGCCATACATAGGTACTGTACATGTGTACAGTGACAATATAAATATCGGCTATTACCGGGCACGAAATTCAATCTGACGTAATTTCAAAAACGATGAAGGGACATCAAGAAACCGAAGACGTTACGCCCACAAGAGTCTGATAATTAGATAAAGTTTGTATCAATGTACACCCAAAACAGTGCCCATGGACCATTTTATACGATTGAAAAATATCGTTCTTTCCAACGGCAGTAATCCGTTTCTTAAGACTTCCTAAAAATATGATTTTTGGTCGCTAAAGCGCAGGCGTGGAAGATTTTTCTTCGATTTTTTTTGTGTTGGGGAGCTTTCCACCTTTTGCATATACGTACTTTGTAGAATGTGAGTTAACCGATTTTTATCTAGACCGCCTTAATGTGGAAACATGGTCTATGGGCTCTTTGATTGGTTCTCAGATCCTTGTGGTTACGCTAGGATTCGAGGACGGCGGGATAAGATGTCCGACTCTATTGCATATTTACAGCAAATTTTGCTGTTAAAATTCTCCCAAAATAGTTTTGATAGGTATTCGATAAAAAGTTTCATAAATTCAAAAGTGTTCAAAAGTAAAAACTCCTTAGTCCCACATCAAAGGATTGGAGAGACCTATAGGCATTGTAATGATGGGCATAAAAACGGTATACGAAATGATGTACATATCAGATGCAGGTACACACATCTCGCTCGTATAATGAAAATGTGCCTAATTAGTAATAGTATATATGCATTGGTCAGTGTGACCGAGTTGACAGCGGCAAACTGTTATTTTGAAGGTGAACTGGATAAATGCAATTAATGCCACAGCTAGGGATCTGATAATTATTTACAGTTTATATATTTATGTACATTAATTATAATGTAATCGTGGACCCACAAGAGTACCCAAAGACCATTTTAGACGTTTTAGGGGTCTAAATTAAAAAAAAAGATCGGTAAACATCCTATTCTACATTGCACTATGTGTGTTTAATGTAGAATAGGATTTTTACTGATTTTTATCTAGGTCCCTAAAACGTCTAAAAATAGTCTATGAGCACTCTGGCGGGTCCATAATTATATCTAATGAGGTAAAAACGGTATAAAGCTAGTATATTAATAATCCGAAATAAATCAAAATCATTTCTATATTCTATATTTCTATATTTCGAAATAAAAAGCCAAAATAAATTCAAAGTAAAATCAAAATCATTTTCTATGGAATATATATTTTATAATTATATAAACTGTAACTAATTTTCAGATCCCTGTGCTTAATACGTTATGTTTGGATTCTATTACGCATGGAAATGCCATCATATAAATAATACCAAACCGTTGCAAGCTCAAACTCCAAACCGTACACTTTTTCACAATATCATCGATCAAAACCGTTGCGCAAAGACTGACACAACGATGTAAACAATGAGTCAAACACTCTTTATTCTTCATCAAATATAGCAAAGCGCATATCAGATTGATACATATGAGTCTAATAATTTGTTTCTCAGTCATATTTTGTGAATATCTTGGATAATAAGCAAGATTCAGATGAAAACTTGAAGTTTTTGCTAGGAACTCGCATCAAGCTGTATGTAAGTGTCACAATTGTATGATAAATAGAAGTACTTTGCGTGAAATCACGATCTTAATACAAGGTAGGATATCTAATTAACACTTGAGCTGAATATCGGTCTGTAACACCATGCGCATTTGTATTTAAAGTCTACAAGTTGGAACCTACCTGCTCGGTACTCGTATATCGAAGCGATACCGGAAACGGATCAAAACATCGTTGCCGTACTAGTTGCACTACAGTGATTAGGCATAGGCCTAGTATCTAGTTGTTTTTAGAAACACCTTATTTTTATGCACAGTTCTTTTCATCATCGTGTAAGATTGTTTTTAACTATTTGTTTTCCAAAGAATATCTTTTTTTATCAGAAGGAAAGGGTACATTGAGTTACCCTCAAAAATGAGGGGACCTATTTGACATACATAATAATAATAATAACATACACGACTTAATTTAAAAAGCACATTATATTTTTGCATATGCATTAGAGCAAAGAGGGTTCAAACAGAAAAATACTGACAAATTTATTGAGTAAGCAATGTATAATTGATTTAAAGGTATTTACTGAACAAAACTAAAAAAATCAACAGTAGGCACACTTGCAAAAACAAGATAATATAAGTTTGGAAACCACAATTTTCATAGCTACAGAAGGCCTAATTGATTTTAATTCAATAACAATTAATTTGCAGTGTTTACAACATAAATATAAATATATATATGCAGTACAGTTGAGTTGTTTTTTACATCTGATGTAAACCAGTTTATGGGATTGGCATGCATATGAGTTCAAGATTATTTTTGGGAAATTTATACTGCTACTAATTATCTTATTAATAAATTGAACAATGAATTAAATCATGGCATGTATATATAATATATACATGGGACATAATATATGCATGTGTAGATAATTTTACCACTCGTGTACATAGCATTAATTTCTTTATTTACTTTTTATAGGTGAAAGAGATTGAGAAAAGAAAAGCGGATGTGATAAATGAAATGACTCAAGCTGTAAAATCCATTTACAACCAGGTTATGACATCTGCGCACACATCTGTTATGCAATCTCCGCCTCTCAAAAAAACCACTTAAGTTTTTGAAGGAAAAGACTTACAAAGAGCCAGATGGGGTATGTTGAACTTGAACATTTATCAACAGCGATCTGATATAATGATATAAAATGGAGCCAGATTTATATATCATTTTTACAAATATGAATGTTAATATGTTATCATGACTGATTTTGGGAATTTATTTACCCCTAAGTAAATTTCAATCAAGATTACATACCGGTATTCATTCTGAAAATAAAATTGAACATCACCTACACATCATTATATAACAATACATTATTATTTCACAACTTGTTTTTTGTTAGTTCATTTTTTTAATTTTTTTTTTTTTAATTGATCATCAGGTTCGACCTCATGTTTCCAAAAGCACGCCAAATGCCAAAGATTCTTTAATACAACATCTTAAAGACCTGCTGGATGTAGAGATGAGACAGAATGCAGATCTCAGACTTCAACTTCATGAGAAAATAAATGGGAATGTGTTTGGTATCGAACGATTTAGATGTTCTCCTTGTGATATTCAGTTTTACACAGGAATGCCATATTACTTAACTTTCTTTGCCCTATGTGGCTTCTTACAACCAGAAAGACACAAAATGCAGTCACTGTACTATGAGCGGAAAGACACAGATAGTGCATATGCTTTAAACCGAGGGAGAGACCCCATTCTCAGTATTCATGAACAACTGTTTCTTGTACTATGCAGATTAAGACAAGGTCACAGAGAAGTTGACTTGGCTCATCGTTTTGAAATTTCCACATCAACTGTCAGCGACATCATCAGCAAATGGATCAAACACAACCTTCCAAGACCTGGGTTACAGTAACACAAGATGTATTATTGACTGTACTGAAATCTTCATACAGCAGCCTTCCTCCAACTTGGTCTTACAGACAGTGCTATTTAGTACCTACAAAACCACCACACTGCTAAAGGTCTTGTAGCTATTGCACCGCGTGGTCCTGTAACCTTTGTATCAGACTTGTATGCAGGTTCAGCAACAGATTATGATATCACCAAGGACTGTGGGTTATTGAATCTAATTCAGGAGGACGCCCACATCATGGCAGACAAAGGGTTTGAGATCCAAGACTTGTTGGATCCTCTTAATGTACGGGTGGACCACCCTCCTATACTGCGAGGTGTGCATCAAATGAGTATTCAACAAGAAACCTCCACCAGACGAATCGCCAGGTTACGCATACATGTTGAAAGGGCCATAGAGAGAATAAAAAATTTCCGGATTCTGCAGGAAAATTTTCCATATAAACAATGGAGAATGCTGAATGACATTTGGAAAATATGTGCCATTTTAACTCATTTCCAGCCGAAGCTGATTGATGACTAATTTACATATTTGGATATATCAAGCTTGATACCTAGTGATTCCTTCTGTTGAAAATTCATTTGAACTTGTACATGTATGAGTAACCTGTGACTAAATGTATGGTGGAGATATCCATTTCATTTAATCATAGAAATACAACAGATCCAGGATATAACAGAATAAGTGTATGTTTATTGATATGTCAAAGTAACATACAATTTTGATTTTGCAAACTGCAACATCAATTGCTTAAATATGAAGTATCACATGACATTTAATATATTTATATTTATATTATTACATCTGATAATGATCATGAATTACACAACATCATTTAATGATACATATGAAATAAATAGATGAAATCACAATATAAACTAAGATGTACTATATAGTAGTAATTCTTGGAAGACCAGAATATAATAACCTTGGGTTATTTGAAGAAATGTCATCTGACATTAAATAGTTTAGTATTTATATATATGTTTATATTTTAGTATTTTACTTGCAAGTTTGGTGCAATTATTTATGATAGAATTCTAAACTTATAATAATCTTATGTTTGTTGACTGTTCGATATTAACAATAAAATAATTCATGCCTATATACTTTCATTTTCTGTTTGTTTTAAAACCATGTTTTCTGTATTTGCATATTACAGAGTTATCTGCCCTTGTGGATTGGTTAAGATTGTTATGTCATGTTTGTATGAGTGCAACAACACATTTTTCAGTGCAAATGATGGAATTTTTGCTATCAAAATAATGATGTGACAAACATAATATATTGAAACTTATACCTGCAAGGGCATAACTCTGTAATATGCAAGGATGGTATACCTTCATGTAATGAAACCATTGTTTAAGCTTCCACATTTATTTTATTTGGCTTACCAGTAATATTTATAAGCTATGTCTGCTAGTTTATTTTTTTATAACCTATTAAATAAACACATTGGTGTCATTTAAGGTCAGGCCATGCTTATATACATGTATATAGAAGCTCGAGCTTGAGGTTGATGAAAGAATTGAAAGAAGGAGAACCAGAGAAAAGCCACAAAACATCTATCAGTACCAGATCACTGGTTTCAAACAACCCAGAGTGTCACTAAACGATAAAAAAAACTGCACCATGACACAATCTTGTAAGATTATGCATATGGTTAATGGTTATGTAATTATTTTTCATTATTTATGTATAAATTCCTTAAATAAATATCATGCTGAATTTCTTATATTAACTTATCTTCATAGTATATGAAATTCATTCTGAACACTTCTATGGTTTTGTATGTGTAAATGTTCAAAAGAACTATGGTACATACAGTAGCCAGTCTACATAAATCACAGTTCTTTATACACATCATCCTCGGTAACCCAGGCGATATATACACTAACGTTAATATCCCCTGGGAGCAATCGCGACCTTCATCTCGAACTCCTGAATAATTAATGAGGCGTTTTCATTGGTTCCGTCACGCACACCCATCGCATAATTTGACCAATAACATTAGACTTAACAAAACCGAATAGGTAGTCTAGAAATAAAGATGGCGTCGCCCTTTCAGTTTTCTAGTGTATTGGAACGATTTGCCATTCCGGTACTAAAAGAATTTCAAAAGAAAAGTTTTGAGGCTTTATTGGAAGGGAAAGATGTTTATCTGTCGGTGAAGACAGGTGGGGGTAAGAGTCTGTGCTATCAGGCCTTTCAACAATTATGGACAGAAAAGAATGACGGAGATTCAAATTGTGCAGTGTTGGTTATTTCACCACTTGTTTCAATAATGAAAGAACAGAGCGACTTTTTAGAATCTCGAGGCTTTCGGGCCACTTACATTGGGAAGGACTCGTCGGAAGATAATGACATTTCACAAAGTTGCCACAGAAGCGGCATGTCTTCATGGGCGCAGCCATTGATATCCATAAATATTTTCCCTCCAAGCCTGAAGAGTTCTCATTTTGAAAAAGTTATGTTGATTGGTTTCTATTTATAGAATGACGTCATTGAAACGAAGCTATGAGATCGAGTACGCCCACGGGTTGATAAGTGTAGCGTAGTGTAGTGCGATCACCC